>VNWX01002755.1:0-11448 GCA_009869905.1 Ceratophysella communis | reverse complement strand
CTGCGGCATGGCGTGATGCCGATTATGTTGACTCGACCACCAGGTTGATGCCATACCATCACCGAGTCCTAAATATTCCGAATACCACGATTAGCCGAATTGCGTCAAGCTACTCGCAGAATATACCGAATATTTAAAAAAAAAATATTACCATAAACCACCGCCTGGATGAAACGATCCACCTTAGAATTCCCGGTTAGCGAGTGATGCCCACCTTCATGCATCAACCAGCCACATCGTCCTTGGAACAGAGCAAAACTAATGAGACCCAGAACTCGAAAAATGAAACTGTCCATTGACAAGAAGTAAATTCCAACAGCGGCCAGCATGACAAGTTCCGTGAGCCGGTAAATGATGTGGGATGGTGAGGGTTCAAACATCCCTTCAGCTACTAATTCCTTGTAGAGCTTCAGAAAATCGTCGCTCATGGCCTTGTGCCGGGTCATGGTTTCCCTAGGAAGTCCCACTGTAAAATCACACAAAATTTTAGCTGTGTTTTTTAATAAATTTTGTCGCAAATTCTAAACTTACGCTCGCTATCGCTAGCTGGTCGCTTCTTGAGAGAACTCATGATGCCCATGACCCTTTTGGTAGAGCGTTGATGGAACTGTTGAATAGCATGAGTGGCATCTTCCCCGCTTTCAGTGTAGAATTCAATGATCTTTCCACCCGGATGTCGCTTGACCCACTCGGTCACATCGTAATAGTTGCCGTCATAAAGAATTTCTTTTTTTCCAGTAGCCGTACGCGATGGCGTGGCCGGATCTGCTGCAACGGTTCCTTGTTGCGGAGGCATATTTATTTCGGTTTTCGGCTCACAGTTCACGGTCAATATTTGGCTGATCTTGAGTTAAATCAACTGTAAAATTAAAATCGAATACAATTAATAAAGTTGGCTTGAAGTCAAGCCACTAGCCATGTTTGCTATAAAATAAAGGTTAAAGTCGAATTGTAATTTTTTGTAGGTTTAAGGAATTTATTGCTCCATGGAGTATATTAGTTCGCTAGAGCCTGATCCAAACTTCGGGTTCAAATTTAACGGAAAGTACGCAAGTATAGAAGCTAATGCAGCAGGCAAAGCAGGATAATAAATTACATACTGTTTCAGCTGCCCAATACTATAAAAAATATTGTCCATTAGCTACGTAGGAACTAGGAACAGCAGATTTGCTAAGTTTCGTAAACTTAAATCTAAATCGGGAATTCTGAGTACAACGAGAACGAAATAGACGAATTGAATAAGCTTAATTGGTAGCTCATTTATGAGTTGTTGTAATTTGTAATCCTATGATTATATTACTAAACGCGTTGTTTTCAAATGGGCAACTGGCAACTGTGCTAAAAATTACCTATTTAACGGTTGCAATTTGCAATTTTTGTAAATATTAATTAATGTTTTGAAATACTATTTTGAAATACTGATATGCTGAATAACTCTTATACTTATATTATAAGAGTTTAAACTTTTGAATTAGCAGTTATATTACCTTTCGATATAGAACGTGCAGGTGCAGTTAGTTAACTAACTTTGTTAGCTTTAGCGTCAGCAGCCCAACACAAAACCGGTGGAAGCGGAAGCTGAGCTGAGATGTCAGAATGAAGCTTTTTTGTACAGACTCTCGCGCCAGTCAAAAATTGATTTTCTTCTCCGACAATTGCGTACATCCAACAGAGTTATTACCTGATTATAAAGACTTAGTGGCTTACCTTATTTATCTTATTTAGAAAATTTCCAATCGGCACTAATCAATCTGAAATAAAATGACCGACTGACGGACACGCTGTCATGAAGCTAAACTGAGACTATGACAGCGATAATATCCATAACCCAGCATCTAAAATAACTAGGCAATGTTAAGGTTACTTAATACACACTTTAAACGTCCACTGTGGGAATGGACTCGCTGAAGGCTGATTAACTGATAGGATTGCCTAACCTCGCATATTCACAAGTTCACGGAGTTCCGAGCACCCATAGCCAATTACATAAAATGACGTCTACAATCTAAATTCTAACATATGGGAATATCGCTACATGCACACGCGACAGACTGGGATGATTGCTTTATATAGCTTAGCCTATGGTCTAGAAAGCATTTTATCTCGGTAATTTAGTTAATTTAGCACTAGGCTCTATAGCAGGAATGAATGACAAGCAATTTAAATTGACCCTAACCATGCATTCCTCGGCCTTGGTGAACGTGATTTTGATTAGAGATTTCAAGTGCAGCAGATCCACATATTCAGGCTTTCGGAATGCTGATTCACAAGAAAAAACTATGTCATTATTTTTTAAATATTTTATTTATTTCGAAGCATGAGAAATTATGTAATTTAATGAGTGAAACACGATACACGGTATAATATCCAATATTCAGCAGGCTTCGTATTTCTCATTTTCAATAGTGGTACAGCCCGAAAACGACTCCATTGGCCACCATTGTTTCCTGGATTTAAAAAAAAAATTAGTTACTGTATTCCGCGAAATTCCACAAGGCCTTGCTATTTGGCTTAAATGTTATGCTTACGCTGGTAAACGTGAAACTGGACGAGCTATCCGTACTTGCATCCCAGAAGCATCTCGAAGCCACAGAAGCGGATTGACCCCGCAATTCAACGAGGGTCACATCCACAACGGTCTTGTAACGTGGAAACCCGAAAGCAACTACTTGCTCAGTGATCCGCGTGACCATTTCAGTAATCCAAGCCTGGGCGAGAGTATCGTCAAATTCCTTGTCCGTCAGAACGCTTCGCATGACCTCTTCAATGACCCGCTGAACATCACCTGGGCGGAATTTCTCTGAGAATCTTGGTCGAATACGACATTCCGTTTCAATGTCACAGACAGGCTGGATTTTAATTTTTGATTCTTCTTCGACTGGAGCTTTACCTTCTTTTTCCTTTTCAGCCAAGGCTAAAAAATATACATAATTTTTACGGTTAGAAAATGTGACCGAAAACCATGAACGATAGGAGTTTTGAACGCTGCACTTACCCTTATTCTTAATCCGCAAAGTTCTTTGACGCTTAGCTTCATTCTTGCGACAGAGCTCATCTTCCGAATCGTCACCCCGACCACAGCCAGCCGCATCTCTCAGCGAAATTTCAGAAGGTATAGCCATAAGCGACGGAGCAACTTCGAACAAATCCTCGTCATCTTCGCCCTCATCACCATCTTCGTCTTCATCTTCCTCGTTTTCTCCATCTTCACCAAAATCTTCTTGACCGTCTTCCGGTGAAGCGTCCTGATCCTGACCAGCTTCATCAGGACCATCAGCCGGAGGAGGCGGTTCCGCTTCGGACTCTGTCCCTGCTCCAGTCTCGGGCTCAGCTGCAGGTTCGGACATTTTTGCAAAGTTCAATAAAGGCTTAGCAAATTTGACTTTGATTCTGGGTAGGAGATTGTGAATTGTGACAATTTTTGAATTTATTAGAGGTGTGGTGCTGGGGACTTGGGCACATACACCCGAAATCCATTCTCCCACAAATGTCGTAGGCCATTCCCTCCGTATTGGAAGTACGGGAACAGCTTCAAACAATTAGGAAAACTAACCTAACCTAACTCAAATTAAGATACTCCGTGTGGGTGTACACTAACCTAACCTTAAATTATATAATCTAGCCTAAGTGGAAGTCAGATTTTGAGATCTCTGATACCAAGCACACGGGCCACCACATATGTGGGTTAATGGCATTCGGCTGTGTGTGGATAAGCCGTGCTGGGAAACCTTCGGCGGAATTTATTGATCAAACAAACAATTCATATATGTCGATGCTGGTTATTGATTTGGTTGCCATAGGAAGTACAAACCGACAAGTTTTTTTTCGAAGTAGAGGCCGATGCCGATGCCCATGCCCACCCGTGTGGTTAGGGTGTGAAAATGCTTAGCTCCTATATTTAATAGACTTACTGGCATGAGAAATCGAGACCGATAAGTTTGAGCGAAGTTGTGACAGCAAATCGGATCAAATTGCAAGTGCAAAAAAGCAGTTGAATTTCAAAGTACTGGAACTGAAAACGAAAAAAAAATTGTTTTTGAATTTCAATACCAAACGACATTTGATGAGAATGATATCTAACAATAAGTTGTAGGTCCATATTCTTTGAGTTTGATAGTTCTGATTTCTGATACTTACAGGAGGAAGAGTTAGCGCAAAACTGACCTCTTGAAGCCGAGAATAGCCATCAAATCACGCTGACCTGCTATGATTATCTCAAATTAATTTAAATTTTACAAGAAATAAAATTGAAATATTATGAATTATGAACGACAAACTAGAATGTGCCATTTAAAATTTAAATAGTATTCTAATGATTTAAGGCTTATAAAAATCGCAGATTGTTGGGCAGCGAAGGATCCAAATTTTATATGTAAACCATCATTTGCCAATTGAAAAACCTCACAACAATGGCATTGAAATTGAAAACCTAAGCAAGCTGTTGACAGAATTGCACTTTCATTCGCCAAGGGTTAAAGTATAAAAATTAATCCATCTGTGTAAACATATCCGTCGCCAGAAGCTATGTAAACTGAAATTTCATTACGGTGATGGCTTACTCATCAGTCAAGTGTCTAGACCATCAAAGTCTGTCTGTGTACCACAATGATAATTACCCTTTGTTATGGGCAGACTGAATATAGGCACGGGCATCATCTTCATCCCCCTTTCGTTTTCGGCAAGGGGTTGCTTACGCGTTACGCTAAAACAACCTTTTAGCCGGGAAAGCTATGCTTCCCGTACATAGTTTAATTTATTTGCCAAATCTTCAGCATTATTTTGCTGATATGAAGCAAGTCTGGCTGGGGCATATGTAAGGTAATGGCATTACGTATGACGTACAGTGTTGTAATAACCCCAATATCCTTATACTACGTCGGCCTACAACTCTTCCTGCTATAAAGTGAGCTCATAATGGAGCCAGAGCAGTTTTTTTATGGTTAATGATAGTTTTAAGATGGTTTGGATTCTTGGTATTCTTCGCCTCGGTCATTTACCCTTAAAATTTATAAGCATTTCCAGCCTCGTTTTATCATATCCAAGCTGTAGAAATCAGACGTTTAAAGTAGGTAATATATTCAAAATTTTGAAAATTTTGCTCGGTTTATTTTAATTCAAATGATTTTTACCTATAATCCAGACCTAAATTATTATTCCAATTTTCTGAATTTGAAATAATAAACGCGAACGCTTAAATAGAAGCCCAATGTGCTTCTATTGTAACTTTTGTAGCTTGAAAAATTAGAAGCTTGTGGTTAATACATAGGACTTTGGATGATACGGTAGGCATTTTCAAAAGCTGCGAACCACCCCCGCAACCAGCCTCTGGATATGACCTACCAATATTGGCCCTCATCTCCTGGAATCGATATCAATTTATCCGACGGTCCATTGTCCAAGCCCGACCATAATCTCCTGAGCCAAGCCAGGTGTTGCTGGGCTTGCCGGTGCTCAGTGAACCAGGCCTTCTTGCATGCTGCCAATAATAATGCCAACAGGTAAAAGAAAAGGATTGCATGCAAAAAAAAATCAGCCAACCCAAGCTCAGCCACGTTGTTGTCCTGTCTACTAGCATTATAACTTATAACCAAGACTCTTAACTTCATTCCTTGTCTTCTTATCATCTGTGCATCATTGTTCTCAAGAGACGCTGCTGTATTTCTTCACAGGAAATGAGCTGAAATTTCTGTACACTGAATTTATTTGCAACTATTTTTTTGTGTCCAGTGCCTAACCTTTGTGAAACGAGAATTTTTTGGGGTAAAAATAATACGTTTTATATAATATAAGTGGTCCGTCCATCCTGTGTCCAACTGGTTCTTGGAAACTGGAACTGCCAGTGTAATTTGCATTGGCTCAAGAAAGAAGCATGGGGGTGGTGGTAGTGGTATGGTCGTGTCGAGTTTTCTACAAAAGGCCGAAGGACGCCTTCATTATATAAACAGACTCCTAGAATTCCATGAATCTTTATTAAATCAACACAAGGAACTCTTTAAATTGAATTCATTTGATATTATACAAAAATACGGTGGTGTCTTTGTTCGTTCAGCTCAATTTGCAAGCTTTGACGCCAGCCGGCATTTCTGGCAGGCTGAGGGTTACTCTTGCGAAATTTTCACACGGCGTTTTAGTTTGTAATTTAATCGAGCTACGATACTCGATCGGACTACTAAATAAAACACTTCCAAGAAAGCCTCTCGTCCCGCAGCAACGGTGAAGTGCACATGTACAAAATACGAACGATATACTCGAGTGCCTCATCTGCATTGTATTCAGAGCAGAACCGTTTCCAATGTGAATTAATTATTATTAATCGTAGGGCTGTGCGTATTGCTGTGTGACTATCGAGCCTGAGAAGACATTATAACAATAGGCTTTGATCTGGAGGTACTGTTAGGCATTGTTGTATTACTAGCCCGTTTATACATGTGCTGTGTACTCGGAAGTGAGTGCGAGAGCTTTGAACCTTAACTTTGAGCTTGAGAAAACCACATGGGAGCGTCTTGTTCCGCGGGCTGTCAAGAATTAACGTAAATTTTCAGCATGGTGGACGATAAGCAAGTCTTAATTGACGCCGAAGAATTTCTGAACGATGACGTATTCGACGTTACCACCGAGAATAACCCTTACTGTGACACTACCACACTGAATTCTACCAGTAGTGGTGGCAACCATATCCCCCGTGGCCTGATCAGCATCGTGACCATCACCGGAAGTCAAAATGGTCGGAAACTCCGACCCTGGTCCCGGCTCCTGCCCAGATGCGGTTGTTGGTGGAGTGTGAAAGAAGTTCTGAGTTACCACTGGCAGTTTATACTGTCAGCATTTCTGACTGTTGTTTCGGCTTCAGGCTGTCTTATTTTCTTTCCGACGCATCTCCAGAATGTGACTGATGGAAGTGAAGCGGATGGCTACGCGGCTTGTTTCACGGTTACCACATATGGCTACGATTTTTCTGATGGTTATCGCCGGTGGGCTCAAGCTGGTGCATTGGAAATCGGGGGCTACGGTGATCAAGCCTTTGATAGCCTGGACGGCCATTACGAAGATTGGTTTTTCAACGGGTCTCAGCCTTTTGACGCTATTTTCATCTTGGGAGGATCATAAGGTTCTGTGTAACTTCCAGGATCCGCTCCTTGGTCTCGTGTTCCTTTTTGCGGTCATTACGCATTCGGTCAGTAAATGGAAAGGTTAGTGGCGTTATTGCTCATCATGTCCAATGTCCGATAATGAATGTCAATAATATAAACCTGTGTTTTTTTCCATCAGAACTTGGATACCGCCGTTCCTTCGCTCTGCTGGCAGTAGCAGCCGGTGTATTCGTAAGCGTGGACTACACGCTCGTTGACCATCATCGCTGCCGGGGTCATTACTATGCTCATTTGCCTTAAAGACCCGTGGACATGGGATGTCCACTTGGTCTGGACTCTGGCCTTCGTCGTTTCCATTTGGCTATGGACCGTAGCAATGTTCTGCATCGAAAACGCCATTCCTGCACCTCAGGTAGGTATTAGGATTAGGTATACTGTATTTCGAAGCCCACAAATGCACGAAATTCAGGGAAGTTTATCATTTTAATTGAATTGCCGAAGTGGGAGTGGAAGTTATAGTTGCGTGTTTAGTGGATTCGGCGTGTGAACACACAATTTATAATTTTAGCGTTTTTAACAATGTGGCATTCAACTTTTCGTTAAGGTTCGCTGCTTTAACTTAAGGTTACTTATCAGATAGTTTTCAAATTTTAAATATAAATTTTTGAGCTGTTGACTCTCTTCGTCGCCACACATGATTTCGAAATTTTATAAAAATTGTAAAAATAGCTATAAAATAAAGTTTCGGTTGCTTGCAGACATGTGAGGTGTGTAAGCCCGGGAACGCCAGCTTCGTTTAACGAAAATCTAACTTTAACCCGGTCGCCGAGATAAAATTGCATTTTATGCTTAATCCTTGCATTACCTGATATTCTGGCTCTAATTGCACTTCGTCTTTTATTATTGCAGGTACGTCTGAAAAGCAGCCATGGCGAGCAGTACAATGCCGTAAAAATGAAGGTTATTCGGGTGAACCAAAATGGCGGACAAGCCTCAGCATCCGCAGCTCTCGATGAACCCGATCTCTATCAGAATAACATGTCGAATTACTCAAAAATTCGTATGTTGAAATCCCGATATGCCCGAGTTTCATATTTGCGAGTAGTCAATGCGATTCTGTGGTTACACTTTGCTGCATGGCTCATCATTGCCAGTTTGTTCTGGACAGAATTTATTCCAGGATTTGGAAAGGTATGGTTATTCATTGATAGTTTTTTGCTTTATATTGTTTTTCTGACCTTTGACCTTTCTTTCAGGGAATCACGGTGGAAGCTCTACCCTCGGTCATTGCATCAGGCTTCAGGACATGCTTGACCAGCATGGCATCTTGGGGCCTGATTCTGTCTGCCGTGGTTTTTTCTCAGGCATTTGCATATCTCCTGCTCTTAATGCAGTCACCTGTGATTAGCCTGGGTATTGCCTGTCTCGGCTTTCCTGTTGTCGGCGTGTGGTGGTCTCTCTTCCAGGTCAAGCTTGACCTCTTCATTTGGATGCCTATTTTGAGTGGGGAGCTGATCTGCGCCATTTTGGGTTTTCCACTTATCCTCGGCGGAAGTCTGTATCTCTTCAAGTTAGATGTTCTCAAATTGGATTCTAGAGCTATGCTTAAGTCAGCTCAGCCGGGTCACAGTCAGCCTTCGGGGGCATAATTAAATAATTAAATTAAACTGTTCAACATTCTTACACTATTGTTAATTGTTTATGCTCTTAAATAAAGCCTACCAATTTTTTCGTAAAACTTAAAGGACAAATAACGTGAGTCCAGAAAACATTTTGTGCCGAAAAATCTGAAGCATTTATAGAAATTCACGCAATTTCAGGCATAAAGCAAAACGATGTTAATACAGCTTTAAAATATTATCTGTAATGTGTCCATTGCATGTAAGTTCGGCTGTGTCTGTCTGTCTGTTCGAGTCATTACAATTAAATAGGATAAGAACGGATTAGCTTTAAAAAAACGTCATATAGAACTGGTAAAAGCAAACGAATAACCCGATAGAGCAAATGAATTTTCCGTGTTAACCCGGGCGTTCCTAATTAGATCATTGAACAGAGCTAGACAGGCGTGTGGTTCGTAACTCTGCTCTGGTCACAGAGCTGCTTGAGGAAAATAAAGGTTAACATATACAACACCCATTTTTATGAGCCTTCGTCACCAACACTGAATCAATTAGTGAATTGAGATGTGTTTGTCGTCTTGTTCAAGGGTACCTATAGTATCACCGATGCATTAGTTGATATGGCTAAGGCTGTATAGCTAGTGGTCATGGTGTGGATAGTCGATACGTTATACAATAAACGCTATAATAACTGGAGAATATGGCACTACACGAAATCATTCGTAGGTCTAAGAAAATTGTTCACTTTCGTAAATGTACATATATTGATTTATTTATGTGCAAATGGTACCTAACAGAAGTTGGCCTAATATCGGGGATTGACATTCTCACTTATTAGCTTTGATTTAGTAAGCCAACAGACAACCTGCAGGCTCCTGATCCTGATTAAAAGCTAAAGCGTCGCGTTGAAGGTAAGTCATTTAACTTGCTGGATAGAATAACAATCAATTTTTTAAAACAAAGATGCTGAGTGATGAGATGAGTGACGATCGGACTGCTGTTTACAGTGGTAGATTTGTGTCAAAAACAAGAATACCTACTAATTTTTGTGAAACTAAGATTTAACTCTAGAAATATTTATTGGGAAATGTGATTCACGAGATTAACTTAAGATTAGCTCAGTAACTTATGGTAATGGGAAGTATAGCTGCCGAATGGGAATTTATTTTTTAATATTTATCCAAATTTAATAATTGCTTCAGCTGAGTTCTAGACGCTATCAGTGAATTCGTGTATCGTAAAACTAAAAATGCCTAACAAATAAAATAGCTCTCTAATTTAATGCTCTCTAAATTTCCTATTTTCTGGAAATTAAAAGTACAGAAATAAAAGATTCGGTAATGTAATAATTCGGTAATTTCGTGAATATTTATGTTGATAGTCAAAAGCTGAACCAGCTCCAGGAGGTGGTTCAGCTTTTTGACAAAAGTTCACACTTTTTGACCATTTGACTCAACTTTTCATTGCACATACGAGTCATGATCTATGAACTCGGTTCAGAGTTCGAACCTGACCAGCTGGTCATAGTCATCCTGACCCTGGTTCAAATTCGATTACACATGCCAAAACCGTTGAACTTGACCCGCCGGTCAGGTTCAAGTCCTATTGTACATACCGGCCTAAATGTTCTAAACTCAGGTGAAAGTACTTGTTTCAATCAATTTGCTAGATCAAAAATTTTATTAATTCGAAGATTTTTCAAAATAACATGTATATATGCATTAATAGACAGAATATGAAGACTTACTGTTTTTCTTTGATTTAGCACAGCGAATCGACTCGAATTCACAATTGGACAGCCCATATTTGTTTCGTGCAAATTCAATCCACCTGTATATTATTCTGTGTCTCCAGTTTGATTTCACCATAAATCACAGTCTTTAATTGTCCTTCCATTTGGTAAGCTAACATACCAGCTTTGCTTTGAAGCTTTTTTAAAAGGAAATCGTATCAAATGGGTCTACCATTCTCACCGTGCAATATAATCTCTATATGGGCTCGGGTGTCAGGTCATCATGGCATTTATAGTGCTTCAACTTCAAATACTTAGACTGGCTGCTTGTTACTTTAGCCCGGGTGTGCATTACTGGTCTTCTCGCTCAATTAGAGCCGCTAAATACTTTGGCAGATAGATGCTAAAATGGTCATAAATTATTTGGTGATTACGAGACTGACAGGGTCTTGAAGCTTATGTCGCGGCCGCGTTGTTAAGTTACTCCTGAAAATAGCATTACGTTATTTAATTATTCGGCTAAAGACTGCATAATTTTCAAATATTTTGAAAAAAATCCTATCTCATGAACGCATAATCAAATCGCACGTATTTTTTTCTGATGAGTCCATTAAATGTCCATTAGACGTAATAGAAGCTCCTAATGTAAATCCAAGACCTAATCTTGTCGGGTTTAATTTTTCGTCCCAGCTTTTGCTCTGTCTGAGAAGTGCATTGCCCGCTTGGATTAATGCATACCTAATAGGCAGATCAGCTTTCAGTTTTTTGTCATATATGGAAATGGAACATTTGGATCGTAAATGTGCAAAAAAGATTTTCATATAAGCCCAATATATTTAATTATAAATTGCATTTTTATTTGCCAGACGGTGCCAGTTGTTTTGGCAAATTAAGTGGATTTCACAGAATCGAGAAGAAAAGTTTTGTATGAGTATACTATAAAATAACCTCAAGGTTTTGAATTTTGTCCGGATGAATATGCTACTCCTCCTAAACTACTTGACCT
>VNWX01002754.1:0-11450 GCA_009869905.1 Ceratophysella communis | reverse complement strand
GAGGCGACAATGGAGCTTTGCATTAGGAGGCGACAATGGGAGGCAACATAGGAGGCTCCGCTGGGAGGCGACAATCGGTACAAATGGTTTACTTTAACCCCAGATTTCATATTCTTACTTATATATATATACTTGACTTTAATTTGAACTACGTATTGAAAGCAATTTACCATATAAGCTGTCTGACATTAATAACTCCTTATTATCATTATTATTTCTTAACGTTTTAATTAGGTATCCATTTTATACTGCATATCCTTATCCTCAGTACTGATACGTACAGATATAAAACATTCTGGCTTTTTTATCCAGGCTGCTGGGATTTGAAGTGACTGAGGACTGAGCATAAGTTCGCCTCAGTCAAGTTTCAAACGGTGGAACCGCCATTTAATGATATATCGAGCCCTGCAGTGTGAAGTGAAATCATAAATCATGAAGACTAGGTTGCGGTCGAAGCGCCGAAATGAACCTCGTTCTCTTCCCTCACCAGAACATGTTTGCCCGAAATGCGGAAAGTTATGCCATTTCAAAGAACTCTTGAAAAGACATATAAAAGCTAAGCACACTAACAAGCTACCTAGCAGCACCTGTCAAGTTTGTGGGAAATCATTCAGAAACCCAAGTAATTTCCAAACACATATTATGACACACGCAAAGAGAGAACAGTTCGAGTGTGAAATATGCAAAGCATCATTTACAAGTCGATCTGCTCTGCGAAATCATTCCAAAATACATCCGAGACCGAGACAAATACCGAAATCTATCAAGTTGGTCAAAGGCAAACTCTATCTTCAGTGTCAGGATTGCGATGGCTTATATGCCAAGGAATGGCTTTTGAAAAAGCATCAGGAGACGGTTCATGGTAAATACTTTCCAATTTCCTGTCAAGAAGAGACCGAAAAGAAGTTAATCGCACCAGAAAATAGTGACAAACCGAAGATTACGAAGTTTTCCTTCCTGTGTTCAACATGTAACACGTCATTTGAATCTCCGGAAGCCCTGCAGGAACACTCTAACTCGAACTGCCTAAATAAGAGTTTTCAATGTCAAAATTTCAATGTTTCCATTCCGAATGAATTGCTTTTGAATGAGCAACGAAAGACGTTTCAAGCGGAGCCTACTTTTACCGGTAAATCAAATCAGAACCTTAATCAAAGTGATGGAAATTATTGTCCTGTAGATCTTACTGTAAGTTCATCCAATGAGACACAAATATTGAGCTGTCCAATCTGTGAATATTCATTTGCATCGGCTCAAGATCTTCGAAGACATTCTAACATACATATTATGGTCAAGGACTTTCCGTGCAAGGATTGTGAACTCTCATTTGATTCCGAACAGCTTTTTTCTGAACATCGAGAGAATTTTCATCGGACGACTCCAGTATTGACGACAGTAGAAGTGGACCAGACAGGCATCTGCAGCGGCAGCGACCGATCCGCTAACAAAGCTCAAGAATCATACCCATTGTTATTTCATCAAATCGAGTTTCAGGAGGAGTGTTTAGGGGCTGAAGATGAATTGAAAATAAGTCCTGACATTGACTTTACACCTGAAATCAATGAGAAGTCCACTGACGCTGAGGCGACAACAAATCAAGACGGGCATCTACTAATATCAACTTTACCGGATAATCCGTTCCCTGATCTACATTTGAATTCCAGTTCTAGCGCAAGCATTAAAAAAGTCCAAACTTTTCTATTCGAATGTCACTATTGCGAGCGCACATTTCCAAATAACTGGCTTTTAAATGGTCATCAGGAGACTACACACGGCAAGATTCCAGATATTCTCGATCTTAAATCAAGTGTAGCTCAAGCTCAACCAGAAGCTTCCGGAAATTCTAATCAGGCAACAACAGCCAAAGTCGATCTAGCGGAAATATCAGAGTCGCGAAAATCCAAACCGGTGTATCCTTGTACGATCTGTAATTTGTCATTTTCATTTCTGTCTGCTCTTCAAGCCCACTGCAGGAAACATGCTAAGGAAAAAAACTATCAGTGCAATGATTGCGAGTGCAAATTTACCAAGAAATGGATTTTGATCAAGCATCAGCGTACGGTTCACGGGAAGCTTGGGGCAGTTATTAATAAACGAAACACAAGTCAAGGTCAAGATCAAAGTCTGCACAAAAGCATAAAGAAATTCAATGACGTTACAGAAATTAAAGAAGCTGGCAAATCAGATGAACAACGGTTAAACTCTTCCTTTTTGTGTTCAATCTGTAAGACGTCATTTTCGTCTATACTTGCTCTGCAAGCCCATTCCAAGAGCCACAAAAACAATTATGTTAAGTGCAAGTTATGTGAGCGTTCGTTTTCTAATAAATGGCTTCTGGATGGACATCGCGAAACATTTCATGGTTTAATCAGGACAATAAAACGGAAAGACAACCTTGGAAAAGCCGAAATCGAGCCAACTCAAACTCAACGGAATGTCAATACTGATCAAAGCGAATCTGATACACTGCGGATTTCCAACGAAGCAGTAACCGAATCCGTTCCGGTTCCACCCAAAAACCCAGAGTCGGAACTGAAGAAGCCAGTATTTTCTTGTTCCATCTGTAAGCTGTCGTTTTCATTTAACTCTGCTTTACAAGCACATGTCAAGAAACACGCCAAAGTCAAGAAATATCATTGCAAACAATGCGAGCGTTCGTTTACTAGTAAATGCCTTTTGAATAGGCATCAAGAAAAGTTTCATTGGAAAATACTGGAAATCAAACCCATAACTGTTTTCGACCATGGCAAGTCCCAGAGCGTCAGCGTCGATATCAAGGACTGTAGTGAAACTGACAAAATACCCGAAGCCAATCTAGTTGAAAGTTCGAATTCTGAACAACCAACAGAACCTTCATTTCCTTGTTCTATCTGTAAAATGTCATTTTTAGATCGCTCTGCCTTGCAAGCACATTCCAAGAACCACGCCAGCGTCACGAGCTATTACTGTGAAGATTGTGACCGCTCGTTTCCTAATAATTGGCTTTTAAATGGCCATCAAGCGACGTTTCACGAGAAGATTCCTCAAAATGAAAATTTTAATGAAAGTCAGACTCAAATTCAAGATGTCGCGAGTCCCAGTAAAGCGTCAAACTCACAATCTCTACTTGTGCAGCCGTCATTTCCGTGTTCCATCTGTAGTAATATTTCCTTCTCATCCATGTTTGCAATGCAAGCCCATTTCAGGCACCATAACAAGAAATTGTTCAAGTGCAAGTACTGTGAGCGTGCTTTTCCTAATAAATGGCTTTTGAATGGACACCAAGAAACATTTCACGGGAAAATCCGGGCTATCAAGCACAGAGCTAATCATGATCTAAGCTGCGTCAAGAAATCAAATGAGGCTTCGACTTCGACTGAAGCTGGTCAACCAAAACAATCATCCTCACAACCAGAAAAGCCTTTGTTCCCGTGTTGTATTTGTAAGAAGGTATTTTTATTCAACTTTGTTCTTCAAGCACATCTCAGGAAGCACGCCAAATACATGAGGTATAATTGCAAAGATTGCGACCGGTCGTTTCCAAATAAATGGCTTTTGAGCGGACATCAGGAAACGTTTCACGACAAGCCTCCTACAATCAAGCATAGTCAACATGAAGGAAATTCGGAGTCCAATGACTTGACAATCAATTTCACCAAAATAACCACATCACCACAGAAGCAGCTATTTGAGTGTGGTATATGCAAAATATCCTTCTCGTTTAGATCTGCTCTGCGGATGCATTCATGGACGCACGCTACTAAAAAGAAGCTTCAGTGCAAAGATTGCGAGCTTTCATTTTCAGGTGAAAAACTTTTGAATTATCATCACCAGACGTTTCACAGCAAAGTTCTTGCAAATGGCCAAGCAACACCGGAAGTCAAAATAAGCGAATCGGAACAATCAAAACCAATGGAGATAGAGAATTCAATATTTCAGGAAGCGGCTCGGCGGGCACAATCTAAGAAGTTAAAATGTCTGAAGTGTAAGCTTCACTTTGCACATAGACAACTTCTGAAACAGCATCAAGTGAAAATCCACAGGAAGACAATTGACGTGGCAAGGGAAAAATTTAAACCATTTGAGTCACGTACAACACCTGCAGTTAAAGCTCGAATTATCCGGAATCCTTATGCCAAAATATATAACCAATCAACACGTTTTCGGAAGCGGACAGCAACCATTGATTCTCTTGAGCCTAATAAGGAAAATACTGTGACAATTACACAGAATACAATCGCCACAAACCAAGAAGACGAACTTAAGTTTCAGTGTAGTATCTGTGGAGCCCAAGTACTTTTTTCTCGAATCTCTAATCATATGGACAATCATCTAGCTAGTGACAGTGAAATATGATTGTGCTGTGCACTAACCTTCACCTTACCTTACATTATCCACTAGTTTAATTTTTCAATCATATTTCCGAACTTTTTATGTATTTATACGTATGATATTATAATGTATGTATGAATATTATATGTATGTATGTTGGAAGGTGAGTGCAGTAGACAAATTGATAAACCGTACACCGTACCCGGGTATCCGTATCGTGTAAACTATTTCTAAAAAAAGTTGATGCAATTAAACAGGTTGAACTTTATGTATTTATACGTATGATATATAATGTATTTATGAATATTATATGTATGTATGTTGGAAGGTGAGTGCAGTAGACAAATTGATAAACCGTACACCGTACCCGGGTATCCGTATCGTGTAAACTATTTCTAAAAAAAGTTGATGCCGAACAATTAAATTATGAATAACCGAAAGACTTGGTTTAACGTTAGAGCCAACTGGTGCTGGTGGCTTGGCCGGTTTCTGTCAAACCAAGAAAGCTTGAGCTGAATTGTCAAAGCTCGGTTACACTTTATTAATTATAATAAACTTAGGTACTCGGTCAATAAATGAATATCTTAGCACACACCGATATAAGTATGCTAAAAAATTTAAATCATGTCAAACACTGCATAAAAGCTCTCATAGAGGTAAAATCTTTAAAATGCGTTCAGGCTGAAATTGATTTTTGAGACTTTGCCGTTACCAGAATTTGCTGGGTTATCTCCCCAATAGAACTTAAACTGTATATTTTCATTTCCGGGTATTGTCACTTCTGAAGATCCACGGTGAATCACTCTAGTCCGATGTGTGGGTGTGATATCCTAAAATGTAAACATAATCTCATTAATTTTAAATCAATTTAAGCTGAACCTGAAATTTGTTTCTGAGTATTGAAATTGATATAAGTAGTTCATTTAGGAGACACATACATAGCAGAGAGCAGAGCGAATCTCTTCAATCCTAATGACTTCTTATTCCTACCTTAATTAGAAACTGATAATTTCGTCCTCCGGTTATCTTAATTGGCGGAGTACATGCCACGTTGATCGAGCTCATGGAATCTGATGAAATTGTGAAATAAAAAGCATCTTTACTGTCCATGTGCGCAGGTACTAGTTGAGACGCTGCTGGGGCTGGGATTAGGAAGGCTTCGAACTTAAGATTAGTCACATCTGCTGATTCAAGAGTTCCAACGCCAGAATAGTATTGATGTTGGTTATACCTATGCATAGGTATAGTATTTCTAAGCATTATTTGCTTGATGTATGGGTTATTGCTTAAATCCAATTCGAAAGAAATTACGTGGACGTCAGTACTAACTGAAAATCTGCATAATACCAAAGGATAAGAGAAATTATCAACGTGGAACCTGAATCTGAATGTGGAACATCTATAAAATAGCCGTAATTACCGTTGAGAGTTGCGAGACACTTACGTTAGAATGCCGAAGACTGAGCTTGGATCACCTAAAACTGTCTGCGTGTAGTTCGGACCATCACGTAAAATAGAATGCAGATTTATAAAATTAGAATTGGTATGGCGCCTGTTTCCAGTGGCCCTTGGATAATCGTTAATAGCTGGAACGACACTGTAGGTAAGACTTAACATTTCACGCCTTTCTGTATTGAACAACATTGGTTGAAGCGAAGCTCTGTTCAATTAGAACAGAAAGCAGATATTTAGTTTGACTTTGCAATGTACACAGTACATAACATTATTTTTAACATGCTCGTATACTTTGTTGTTTTTCCGGCTGTTAGATAAACCAGAAGTTGAAGTATCTCACGCTCCAGGAGAAATCCTTTGTTTTTTGTAACCACTTCGTCCGTAAAGGACTCTACGTCCATGATGGGAAAGCGAATCAATGGAACAAGGCGTTCAGCAACGCTACGCTTATTGGTAGCTGTGGGTTTCAGATTTCTTTTACTACACTGACGTTCTGCCCATCTAAAATTAAAAATTGATAAAATTAGTTATCCTGCTAATTAGTTGGTCAGTGAAGCATGGTTTTACCGAATCACAGCTTTGAATATCAAAATTTCGTCGACATCGAGCTCACTACTGCTAAGTAGCATAACGAACGTGTCTAACTCCATTGATGCAGACACATCTCTCTCCAACAGCATTTTAGCATTTCTGTGGAAAAATTATTCTTAATACTTTTTCGTATCCACAGTTTGAAATCAAGTTTCTATATGGTTTTCGTAATTTTTTTTTTACTTGAGCATGAACTCGAAAGCTTTTTTCTTTAATTCATCTTGCTCAAGTAGTTTTGCCACTTGATAAATTCCTATGACGCTCTGTACGTTGATTCCTGTTTTCATCAAATTCGAGCATCTGGTAGCAAGAGCTGCAACATTGTATTTGTGAGCTAAATATAGTACAGCTCCCGCATCCTCCACTTCAAATTGAAATTCGTTCGTGTATAGGAACTAAAAGCAAGGATAGGTACAGCAGTTACAAATATTACGATTTATTTAAACTGCTGATTCTTGAAAACTTTACCGTAAGAAAATACTCGAAAGCTTGAAAGCTAGCATCAGCAACTGCAACCGTTGAGTTCTCAGGATTCCATCTTTTCAAACATTGTTTCGAATACCGGTGATCGACTCATTAAAATAAGCTTATGCGCATTTATTTTCTTCTTCTCTGGACCGATCACAAAGGTTACGTCACTCAGTTTTCCGGTGGACAGTATATAGTGATTCGATTCTTGCACACTGTCAAACGATGATTGCCAGTCTTGTTGTTTATTTGGTAGAGCCATAGTGCAAAGCTTGAAATTTTCGATCTTGGGTGTCCGTGTACCTAGTCTGTATTTTAGGTGTTTTTTTTAGAACAATACAGCTTTCCGAGCTTGATGATTGCCGGAGGGTATTTTAACGGACAGTTATTCAATTAACAGTAATAACTTGTTACCAAAAATGATGACCACTGACTAAAGCTTTTGAATTTTATGCACGGCCGATTCTACGCAGTAGTTGACCATAAATTGAATCCAACTGCATCCTGCCGCAAATATCAGAGCAAATTCTTCAATAGATAAGATAAGTGCGATTTATTGAAAACAATGCGTTCTTCGCGAATTTTCATTTATGGAGATGCTGTATTTTGTTTTATCCTTATCATATCGAACTCATTTTTGTTGGACTGGGCTGACCCAAGGATGCTTTACTAGGACCCAACTACAATCAGTAATCAAAATTCAAGATCAGAATTAGAATAAAAGCTTACGTAAAGTTAGATTTAAAATTCTCAAGAAAACATTTATTTTGTCTATAATTGTAATTGAGATTGAAAGTCTTCCAATTGTCACATTCCCACATTACCTATGATGACTGATGACATATAGAACGGAAGGTGGCATAATTGCAATACGCGTTTAACTGATAGGCACATTAAATAATAATGACTGTTATCGATAGGATGCTCTGAAGATAACACTGTAATATCTAATTTGAAAATCATAAAGTAGGTGCCAACGTTTCTCTGTAAAACGCTGATTAGCTAAAATATTGCTAATGGGCGTTTCGAGCTGATAGCAGTTTAGTAAAATCGATAACATGAAGCGTTTTATTTTATTCCTGTAATAAAATAAACCTATAAAGTCGCAAATATGCAAATCCGGTGATAAACATTCAGTGAGCGATTTAGGTGACCTCTTAAAAGGTAAGATTCTATGTTTAACTTGAATAAGGTGAAACATATTCTGCCTTAATTGCTTACTTTTTTATTGATTTAGATTAACGATGGGGAAATTGGCAAAGGGATGTGCGGTTTTTCAAGGCGTCCTTTCCCTTCTCATGATGATATTAGGGTTCATCGTCGGCTTAATTTATTTAGATCCGGATAATTGTCCAATTCAAACTAAAATTGCTCCGTTTCTAGTAGCAATTAGCGTTATTGCCATTGTTTACTCGTTTTGCTGGATTTGCTTGATTTGCAAAGCAAGTTCTGGAATGAGTGAGTGGTTTCCTTATTTGTGTATTTTCTATATTTGGAATCGTATACAGTGCACTCTTCATATATTTCTCTGTTATTGTCTATAAAATCTACGGTCAAGTTAATTATGAAGATAACAATGAAGCATATTGCAACGGAACACTTTACAAATTTTCGTTCGGTTATGTTACAACTGGATACATTTTTATGGTGCTGGGTTGCCTTTGTGGCACGTCTTCATAATAAATTATTGTAAGGCATGTATCTAATTTAATTTCTTTTTTTTTAATCTGCTAATAAATAAATGCGGTTTTTCTCGTAAATACTCTTGTTTGAAATTTGAGCATTTTCATGTTTTACTGACGGTATTTTTCACCGTTTCATTTGTTATGAGAATTTATGATTCATTGATAAAATCATCGAATTATCATCTCCCTAGGGCATCGTTATCGTTTCAGGTAGTAACTAATCAATCAAAGATATTCCAGTAGACAGACAGACCTTCAAAGTGCTGAACTAGTACAAACAGCGTCTGCCCTGTGTCCGTCACCCTTACTACGGTGTGCGATCAAACCATCATTTAGCTTTTGAGACAGGATCATGGCTGTGTTCCTGTTTCATAAAATATCCGGTTCGGAAAGTATGAAAACCCACAACAAAAAATGTAGAAAGTACAGACTGTTTAGTTGGTAGCAATGGTGAAAGGCAAGTTGTACTTAAAGAGGTATCTATTCAAAAGTACCTAGCAGAGCAGAAGCCGCAACCCCAAATCCAAGCTCCATTCACATTTCTTTCGAGTAGTGGCTCATTGACCATAGCCTAAAGGCTTTGCTTTGATTCTACCTATATATTTTCAGAAATTCATTTGAGTTCAAGAATACAGGTGGGAATCCCCAAGTTACTCCCGCCCTGTTCGGTGTGCAACAGGTAGGAAGACTAGGTGTTTATTTTTCGCATTTCTTTGAAAGTTTTTTCAAATTTGTATCAACGTATTCAAATTTGTGGGAGTAGTTTTAGATTCGTAATTAACTACCACCGTCAATAGCTAGTCGCCAGTGACCAGAATCAGGTACGCAAAAACTGACTGTAAATTTCTAATCGGAAATTTCGTTCAATTACATCCTGCTCCGATATCGTATTTGTTTCTTTGAGCATTTCGGTCTGTACAATAATTGCTCCCTTTTTGCTTCACAGTTTATAGTTGGCTTCCGTCTACCCATTTTATTAACATGTCTAACATTTAAATAAATAGGATGTTAGTTCAAACCCTGTTTAAGAAGCTCATCGTACAGTTCCAAAAGTCCAGAAATTCATAAGGAATCAGCCTCCCATGGTGACACGCTGCCGATTAAAATACGGTAAAATTTAAGAGCCTTTAAATTATCGGAATTCACAGAGCGTTTCCTTCCGACTATGAATAAAAATTAGGATTAAGTAATAAAAATTAACACCTATGATTTGTTTTTATTTGGTTTTTACATAGTTTAAAAATGGCCGACGCTAAGATCGTAACAGACCACAACAGCAGCGAGTTGGAGCTACCTAGCACTGGTAAATTTAATTGCCCACCATGCAACCGGAGTTTTAAGACATCCTTTGGATTACTCATTCACACTAAGAGCCATAATCAAGTTCGAAGAGTTGATTCTCTGTAAATATTGTGCCAAAGTAATTCATGGAAAACTACAGCTTAACCGACACATAATTCGTAACCACAGAGCAGAAGTTTTTCGAACATCAGTCTCATGTAAAAAGTGTGGACAGGTGTGCTGCAATCAAGATAAACTTGACCGTCATATAAAAGCGAAACACGAAAATATTCGAGTGCCAAAGACTTGGATTTGTCATCGTGATCAGTGTGGCCAAGTATTTCACAGCCAAAAACTTCTGAGTCAACACTTTCGAGGTCAACATAAGCGAAATAAACCTGCGGTAAAGATTTGCTCAGAATGTGGAAAAACATGCCTCAACAGGGAACGCTTGAAGAGCCACATGCGGATACAGCATCCGAAATGCCGAAAATCGAAGACTGCGTTGATCAGTGTGGCCAAGTATTTCACAGCCAAAAACTTCTGAGTCAACACTTTCGAGGTCAACATAAACCAATTAAACCTGCGCTGAAGATTTGCTCAGAATGTGGAAAAACATGCCTCAACAGGGAACGCTTGAAGAGCCACATGCGGATACAGCATCCGAAATGCCGAAAATCGAAGACTGCGTCACAGAGCAAGACGCAAATGTGTCACGAATGCGGAGAGCTTTTTCCTAATAAAACCCTTCTTCACGACCATCTCAAAGAAGAGCACGGGATTGTACCGGAAGCTCCTGTCCCTCAACATGTCTGTCAGAAATGCGGAAAAGTATGTAGATCTCGTCCTCGCCTGGAGAGTCATATCCGAAATCAGCATGAGAAGATTAGAACTGGGCTTTATATTAAGCAGGCATGTCCACAATGTGGGAAAATATGCCCAACTCATTTTCGACTCCTCAGTCATATTCGTAATAAGCACGAAAAGATTGCAACTCACAATAAGCGACCTTGTCCTGAATGTGGAAAAATCTGTAACGGGCAGCAACGCCTGGAAAGCCATATAAGAACTCAGCATGAGAAAAACCCAAATCACCGAGCTAAGTTACGGAAGCAGAAACAGAATCTCAGTTGTCCAGAGTGTGGTAAAACATGTCATTCAAGACAGCTCTTAGAAAGTCATATCAGACGACAACACAAAAAGGCTCCCAAATGCCAGTTCTGTGGCAAAGTGTTCAAGTACAATTACCGGTTACAGATGCATATGGTCATGCATACAAACGAGAAGCCATTCAAGTGTGAAAACTGCAGTGTGTCATATGCATACCAACATTCACTTCTAAGGCATTCTAAGAAATGTCCCGTGGATTTACAAAACAAGGCAGCTCATGAGGGTGTCGAGAAGTCAGTACTTGATCAACCGATGTTTGAATGTACACAATGCGGCCAAGAGGTACTATTTTCTGAAATAACCACGCACATGGACGGACATGCGGACAATCAAGATGACGAGGATATAGTGATACTATCCGAAACTAAATCAAAGGTTTACGAGTGTAGGATTTGTAGCTTGAAACTTTGTAGTGCTTCCAGCCTACAGAAACATACTGGATCACATCTTCGCGTTCACTTGCAGCGTATTCAACGAGAAGGTGCAAAT
>VNWX01002753.1:0-11451 GCA_009869905.1 Ceratophysella communis | reverse complement strand
TATTCATGTCAGATTGAATACTTGCGGCTATAACTAAATTTGGAAATCAAGCAATTAAAACCATTTTTGGTACGTTTAGAATCATATGTAAACTAAGATCAAATGATACGAATAGGAGTGAGTACCCATTCTGTCACCAGCTTCGTAATCTCCTGGATTCAATGGTTCTCCCATCATTGTACGGTTCTAAATTTTACAATGAAGTTTCCTGTATTTGGGCAGATTGCACTTTATCTAGGCTAGTGTATGTATTGTTTACAAATCTTACCGCAGACGCATGGCTAATATAATCCATGACGATCTGAAAACAAAAATACAGCTGGACAGAACCAATAAATCTGAACAAATTCATTTTGCCCGTAAGGAAGGCTTGAAATATTATTTTTAAGACTTCTAAGCCTTAAAGTTGTTTTGAAATAAATACGTCTTATTGAATTAAATACATATGGTACACTAGTTCGCTATAATTGTATAGGATTTATGGTTTTTCGTCAATGAGCTGTTCATTCATCCATACACATGCTTAAGCATATTGAATCTCGATTACTGACTGATTTAATTGACAGCGTTAAAGACACAGTAGCAAACTTTGCTTTTGAAATGTCATGAAGTGATGCATGAAATAGATTATTGTTTGTCTTGCATACACTATTTACTTGCAAAGTTTTGTGTGGTTGGAACGGGATTTTTTTTTACAAAGAATGAAATACCTACTTTGCTCTCCTGGTTTCTGCAACTTACTCATTTTTCGATTAATTTCCTGCAGTCAAACCTATTTATCTCGAGGCTATGATCTATAGTTAGCCTAGATTTCATTAAGGCCTAAGCCACTAGAAGTTAAAGGAATTTCACCTGGAAAGAGCTTTATGGGACTGAACAGGCGAGATAAAGTCCGGCATTCTTCTATGCAGCATTTCACTGTAGAGCTCGAAATAATTGAAATAAAAATTTCAAAGCTCAGCTACCTGGGTTATATTTAGACAAGTTGCAGAAACATTTAAATCAAGTACTCAAATAGACGGCATACCAGTTGTATTTACATTTTGCTCCTTCTAGTCCACAATAGCATACTGTTTCCACAAATGGAAACATTTTGAAACTACGAGTATTGACCCAGCAAATAGAATATTGAACGTGCATGGCATTTCAACTGATTTGTTTAATCGTAAACGTTTAGGTAGCACAAGCATATTCTACGAATATTATTGCCATTACACAATTTAGACAGTTTGTTCACAGTTTTCCAAAAATGCTGATGAGAAGCACATTTTTACAGAATTTAAGATTTGCCATAATTGAATTAGGAATCGCAGTGATTCTCTTAATTCTTCTCACTTCTATATTTTTACTGCCGAGGACAATAAATAACCTACCAAGTTGCATAGGAGTGACAATACCGAAAAATGTATCGGACAAAACGGGTTCAGTAGATCTAACAGTTACGAAACATGAAGCTTATATTTACAGTGACGACGAAGAAAGATTAGCAGCAATATCTAGAATTGTTCAGACTGAAATAGAGAAACTTCAAAACAATAGTGCATTATGCAGTGGGCCAACATTCTTGTGTGGGCATCAATTTTGTGAGTTCATCTAATGGTACACATTTACTTAAGCATTTTTCATTTTTCTTTAAGCAAATATGTTGGTAATCGATATACACAAGTAGCTAACATCAAAATATAAGAAGGTAACGTTGATGCACAATCTAATTCCTGACAAATTCAGACTGTGGCCTTGCCTGTCAAATTCACCACCGAATGACTTGCGTGGCCTTGTCATACGCGTTACAGATACCCTTGATACACGACGATAAGTCTGGGTGGCCTTACAATAAACCCTGGAGTAGCGTCTTCGTCGGACCTGGTAGTAGCTGTAAGCCTAATTCTGAGACGATCATAGTTCAGTGGGCCTTGGGTTATGACGGGTTACCGCTCCTGCAGAGTAAGTNGGTTACCGCTCCTGCAGAGTAAGTGTATCAGACGAGTCACTAACATATATAAGCATAATTATTGTTTATAGCTAAACAAATATTTAATTACATTTTTATCAGGAAATTCTACAAAGGAGTTGAAATGGGGGAACTACATCACTTCATCTCAGGTCTTACCGTTTCCACTTCAAAATGGTTTCGTGGTTCCAAGGGGCGTTGGTGAAGTAGTGGAGAAACTTCATGAAAATCCATTTCTTTGGTGGGCTGGCCAATTCGCCAAGTTCACTATGAGGCTTACAATGGAGCAAGGCAAAATTGTTGAGGAAGCTAAGCAACGTATTAGCGTAGATAAATGGAATCATCCTATCGTTGGGTAAGGATGCTATTAGAATTCGATATACACCACATTTTACTGATTTAATTGGCTTACACTTGACTTGCAGAATACATGTCCGAAAAACGGATAAGGTATACGAAGATTCGGGATCAATACATCAGATTGAGGAATATATCACAGCATCGGAAAGCATCCTGGATCTATATTTCAACCAGTCGGTCAAAAAGCCTACACTGAGAACCATTTTTCTTGCTTCAGATGATAATACAGTTCTACTCAAAGCGAAGCGAAGGTGCGCTACTTCAATTTAGATACGTAGTCACTAGTTAATTAGAATAGCAGCTGCTTGTATAATTTAATATTGATTGCGCATTTTGGGGTTTTAATCAGTTACCCTGATTTGAGTATCATTGGGTTTGCTGCACCTCAAACGTTTCGTACACAGCTTCAAAGAGCTAATTCATTAGATGATATCATCAACGACTTGACAATTTTATCAAAATCTGATTTAATGGTTTGCGGATTTTCATCAAATGTAAGTACTTCTAAGGCAGTTTAAAACTGTGCTTATCCGAGTCATTGTGCCATTCCTTTGAATATTGCATCTTAAAAGTCTTTAACAGGAGAGTCAGCAATAATGATGTGTATTTTAAAAACAGATATGCCGTCTATTACTGGAATTGTTAGCCACCCGTTTTTCGAACGCGGAAAAGAGAGTGAAAGCTATGGATCGAGCCTATATTTACCAGCTTCATGGAATCGGAAACATTCCAAATAAAGTTAACTTTATGTAGCAGATGAGTATTTGTTCATTGATTTAATGCAATATTTGTAAGCATAGTCTGCGTAATCTAGACATTAAAAGTTCTACGATAATCGATCAAAGTTGAAGCCAAGTCTCCGAATCAGCATCCCGGAATTGTACAGGTACAACACAGTTTATCATTAATTAAAGACCTGAAATTTATTTCCTGTGTGGAATACAATTCTGATGTGATTTAGACTCAAAATGTTTTTTTCAAAATTTTGAAAGTTCCGGGAGCTAAAAGGTTTATAAAGGGCATGGGACAACTTTGTAACAGCTTCGCAAATCTAGTTCCTATTTCTCGACAAGCAACTCACAGTCACACACCTCTTTGGACAAATTGTATCAATATTTAGATAAAAGCTTTACACAGTACTCAGAGGGGTTTTTAATGCAGGCTTATTTTGGTCTAGTTTGTCAATCTGCCAGCGAAAGCACATTACCGCTACCGCTAACCACGTATTAAATGCTAACATGCAAATCAGAACTAGTGATGAGGTCAATGATGCTATGAAAGTTTCTGAATATGCAGTAGTGCTTAGGGACCTGTACGATCAAATCACTTGAATATTTTATCTTTACAACCAAATTGTCTAAAAAATCTCTGTTTGAAACGTTTTAACGCGAAATTTTACGGTTTTGTGTCGTCTGTTTAATAGTATTTGCTCAGAATGAAGACGGGAAATAATTTCGTTCATAACTTGCGCCTTGCCTTGATTGAATTGGGAATCGCTGTCATTGTGCTAGTACTTTTCACCTGTATTTCCATACTACCCAGGAGAGCTAACAAAATATCGAATTCTGCTGGATCAACTAATACGTCGGAAAAATCGGATTTCTTGAAACGCGAATTTCCAATCAATTATGCTAACGATGATATGCCCTATGGTAATGCTGAAGAACGTCTAGCAGCAATATCTAGAATCGTTCAGTTGCAACTTTTTCAGCTTCAAAACAATAGCGCATTATGCAATGGGCCAACGCTCTTATGTGGGCATCAATATGGTGAGCACTTGGTAGTTAATTAGTTTGAGTGTATAAGGAAAATAATTTGTATATTGTACGTTACGTATGCATGTAGGATGTGGCCTTGGCTGTCAAATTCATCACCGAATGACATGTGTGGCTCTGTCCTACGCTCTGCAGATTCCCTTAATTCATGAAGACACTATCGGATGGCCATATAATAAACCTTGGAAAAGCGCCTTCGCAGGGCCTGGCAGTAGTTGTCAGCCAAAGTCTGAGACAATCCAAATTCGATGGGGATTTGGTCGCTCGGGACCACCGAGGCTTAACAGTAGGGGCACAAATAAGATTTTCAGCATAATGTTTCGATTAGTATCTTTAATTATATCGATAGGAAGTTCTTCGAAGGAGTTGAAATGGGGGAATTATATTACGACTTCTCAAGAATTGCCATTTCCGCTCCAAAATGGCTTTGTAGTTCCGCAAGGCATTGGCTCCGTGGTAGAAGAGATACATGAAAACCCATTTCTCTGGTGGGCAGGCCAATTTGCCAAATTCACGATGACGCTTACGCAAGAGCAAACCAAAATTGTTGAAAAAGCTAAACAAAGCATTGGTGTGGACCAATGGAGCCATCCCACAGTTGGGTTAGATATTGGTAAAATACAATACTTTAATCGATAAGCAGCTTCCAATCAGTGTAATTTAATTGGCTCACAGGATTCATGTCCGGAAGACAGATAAGGTATACGAGGATTCCGAATCAATACATCAGATTTCAGAATATATCAGCGCAACCCAAAGCCTGCTTGATATGTATTTCAATCACTCAGACCAAAATACAAAATCAAAAACAATTTTTATAGCTTCAGATGATAGTACTGTTCTCTACACAGCTAAACGAAGGTATAAGGTTAATTTTTATCCAGATACTAAAGCTAGACCTAATTCGTTTTCAGTTCTAAATTGCTTCCATGCGGTAACTGTTGTAATTTTTCGATTTGTTGGGAGTAGTTATCCTGGTATGAACATAACTGGATTTCCAGCAAAAGAAACGTATCGTACACAAGCACAGAGGTCGGACTCATTGGATGATATAATCAATGATTTAGCAATTCTATCGGAATCGGATTTTAATGTTTGCGGGTTTTCATCAAATGTAAGCAATCTTAAATTGATGCAGTTAAAATCATTTTAGTAGTTTTTATTACGTCACCGAATAGCATAATAGGATATGCAATTCTGAATATAGATATGCCGCTTATTACTGGAGCTACTCAGTACACGATATTCGGATGCTTCCAGGAGACTTAAAGCAATGGATCGGTCTTATATTTACCAACTTTATGGAATGGCAAATATTCCTAATAAAGTCATTTTCATTTAGGAATTCAGTGTTCCACATGTATTTATAAAAATTACAATAAAAGCTTTTTATTTGAAATGACATGACAGTATGTTTCGAATCATGTGACCGTCTGTCTAGTCCGAAAACACAGAAAAGCCTTCTTTGCGGTCATAACCGTGGTATTCTGAGTTTTTGGTTACATAAAGTGAGCTCAAGATTCAATATCACATTCAGTAAATGCAAAACCTTGAACCCAAACCGAGCTGGAGCTGGAGTGTAGACCTGTTAACCGTTTTACAGTGAACAGGTAAAAATGCAAGTGATGTCAACAAACCGGTTTCCGGTTTTATATTACCTTTCCAAACAGAGTTCAAAGCAACAATATATAAGGATGCGATATTTTACAACAAACAAAAAATCTCATCTCTAAGACACGACTGGTCACACACAGAAGATTCTCAGATGAATGTCCACAAGAAGTTGGCATTTTGCATACTGGCTATACTACTCAGCTTCAGCTCCGCAAGATAGTACAATATTACATTATTGCTTAAGATTATGTCAAACTCATCCCAAGAAGTGAATGGCCAACAATGCGTGAATGAAATGCAAAACTTTCTTCCCCAAATTTCAGTACTGTCTACGTTAGCATTTGGGTAAGACAAGACAGTTCGTTCGCCGCTTTGAGCATAGCTTGTTTCCTTATAGTGCCAAAAGTTTGCTAATGGCGATGTTATAACTTATAACGGGTTATTCTTATTTATTGACCTGCTGATGTGCTTTTATCTGACAGAACACACACTTCCAATAAACTTCGATTGTCTATAGTGAAATATTTTACTACGGAAACCAGTGAAATGCTGCCTTTAAATCAAGTGAATTTGATCGTATACGACTACAAATAAATATTATTTAAGAAAGTGTATATTAAAATAAACATAATTGAGATGGATATTGAACTTCTGCAAGAGCCTGCTCAGCAACGGGCTGGAGTCTTCTCCAGACTATTCTTTTGGTAAGGAGGAAATAGTCGATTGAACATGTCACATGCGTACTCATGGCTGCAATGTTAATCTGACATCTGACCAACTAAGCGCTTTCTGATATTCAAGTTCGCATCGTTGACATTATGTATTTAAATTAAACGGCGCAACTTGACATGAGATAAAATCGACTTATTGCCTATATAAATTGTTCTATAGCTGGATCCTTCCACTGCTTCGCAAAGGAAAGCGCCACGAACTCGATTCCAGTGACATTGACTCCCCTATTCCTGCCAATAAGGCTAGTTACCTCTCCAAAAGATGCTATAGTGTATGGGAGCGTGCGGATCAAACGCTTAGACCCTCCATTTTTGTAGTATTTCTCAGAGTGTTTGGATTGGAATATGCTGCTATTGGTATTGGATTATTCTTGAAGGATGCTGTATTCAGGTAAGTTCAATTCAAAAATGTTTTAATGAACATGCCAGTTTCGGCTTTTAGTTTTTATATATTTGAAAAAGGCTTTCTCAAGCACTGTGGCTTGGGCTTCTGGTCAAATACTTCGACGGAGGAATGAATGGTCAAGAGGGGTACATGCTTGCTGGGGGATTAGCGGCGTCTACCATTTTCTACACAACAATTCATCATCCACTCCTATTTCAAACACAGGATATTGGAATCAGAATTCATGCTGGCGTTGCTGGTCTAATTTTTCGGAAGGTACTAAGGCTTGGGATTAGACCGTTTAAATGTTCATTTTAAAAAGCGCTGGCGTATTTCGAACGATTTTACAGACAATGAAACTTAGCCAACAGCTACTGATAAAATACAATGCGGAAGAGTTGACGAAGTCTCTTACAGAAGATTTAGAAAAGCTTGGGAAATGCTGGACAAATCTGCATTATATTTGGATTGCTCCAATTTTCTCTGTTCTCGCCATGTTGATTTTATGGTGGTACGTTGGAATCGCGTCATTGGCTGGACTCGGGAGTTTGATAGTGCTGCATTTACCGTTTAAAGGTTGGTCCAGGTTTTATATTAAATCAGTTAATTACGTAACTTGAAATAAGATGGGTATAATTGCAGCTTTACTCGCATTTCATGCTCGGGTCTACAATGAAAAGTTGAAAAAACAGAGTGGCGTTCGAGCTGGGCTTATGAAAGAAATTATCCAGAGCATTCGTCTGCTCAAAATGCATGCTTGGGAAAGCGGATTTTCGGATGCTGTTACACATGCTAGACAGTAAGTTACATAAGGTCATGTTGTTAATTTAAACAGGAATAATTACAATACCCAACCGTTTGCAGCTCGGAAATCAAGCTAATTCGAAAGCTTATGTTGATTCGGGGATTCGATTTTGTTATCACATTTGCGGCCTCCAATTTCGCAGTATTGTGCACGTTGGGTGCCCATTTCTTACTTGGAAATAAAATTACTTCTCAAAAGGTAATAAAAATCGCAGATATGGTTGAAGTAAATACAGATTTAATTGGTTTGATGTTTTTAGGCATTTGTGACACTCCTTATCTTTCACCAAATGACACAAGTCCTGACCGTATACTTTCCTGAGGCGATTTGCGAATTAACAAGAATTTGGGGAGCTGTTAAGCGGATAGACGTATGACCTCTGATATAAATAGTAATTGGCATGACCTGACATAAAAATTATGTATAATTAAGTGTGCTGTCCTATGCAGAAATTCCTATCCAAAGAAGAACGAATAGTTGAACAGTCAATCAATACAGAAACCATAAAAACTTATGCTGGATTCAAAATAGTGTCTTACGAGTTGGTTATCGACAAAATGACTGCTGGCTGGGACAGTTCAAGTGACCCCGGAGGAAATTGGTCTACGCTGGAAGATATTTCGTTGGTTGTAAAATCTGGCAGATTAATTGCCGTCGTAGGACCTGTCGGATGTGGAAAGGTTTAAAACATAAAAATTTCAAATGCTGCTGGTCAAACGAATTCTATGTATTGTGTATATTACGTTTGCAGAGCACACTGCTTGAAACAATACTACAAGAACTTCCATGCCGATCAGGAAGCATCACGGCGTGTGGTCGTGTGGCGTACGTCTCTCAAGAGCCTTGGATCGCTGAAACCAGCATTCAAGAGAACATTTTATTTGGGCGGCCATTTGAAGATGAGTGGTATGATTGCATAATTGATGCATGTGCACTTCAGAAGGACTTCAACGCGATGCCAAATGGCGATAAAACGTTTGTGGGAGAACAAGGATTTCCGCTAAGCCTCAGTCAACGGATTCGCATTAATTTAGCAAGGTTCAAAATCCAGAAATTAAAATCGAGCAGTCGCTTAAAACAAGTAAAATTAAATGATCCTTAAAAATTTCAGAGCCCTATACGCCGATGCTGACATTGTACTTCTAGACGATCCTTTCAGTTCAGTTGATGTCCACGAAGGCCGGTTTTTATTTGAAAAATGTGTTCGAGGAATTCTGAAAATCAAAGCAGTGCTGCTAGTAACACATCAAATTCATTTTCTGCAACCGGCTGATCAAATCATCGTATTAAGTGTCATCGGCACTATCAAGGCAACAGGAACTTATCCCGAACTTTTACAAAACGGCTCTTTTCAATTTAATCGTGGGAAATACTTCCAAGCCGAAAATACATTTGTGCAAGATCACGACTTTGTGACTCTGCCATACACGTACGTTGCCTCAAGTCCAAGTGACTATACATCAAGTACGGCTCCTGCTACTTCCAATTCCAATTCCAACTCTGATGATTCTGGTTGGGAAGATGTGCGGCCTTTAATGTAATTGAGAAATTTTAAGCATGTTCCCACAAAACCGAAAGTTGAATTAATTACGTTTAATCTTGCATATCAGGCAAGAAGTCAAGTTAGATAAGAAATACGGCACATTTGCTGGTTCTGATGAGCAAGACTACGAAGATCTTAGCAAGGAATTTATGCCACCGCGGCGAAGAACTTTCCTCAGCCTTCGTGCTGGAAACGGAAACTTCAAAATTCTGAGCGCATTTATTTTAGCCTTAATTGCACAAATTTTGGGCAATGGCTCGGATTACTGGATTCAGCTTTGGTATGACCGAGCGCTTGGAGTAGGAAGACTCTAGATTTACAATTAGAACGATACTGATTTTTATTGTTACATAGGAGTGGAGAAGACGATTTCAGAATTCGATTTGGCGATATGTCGACGTGGTTCACGCCCTGGCAAAAATTCCGGAGTTCATATTTTCTGGCTACTTTTGCTGCTTTAGTCGTAGCCATGATAATCCTGTTGACTGCATCAGCAATCGTATTCCTGAAATTATGTGTCAGATCTGCCGTTGCATTGCATAATGCTTTACATAAGACTATTCTCGAAGCTCCGATAGAGTTCTTCAACTCTAATCCCGCTAGTAAGTGCAGTCAATTTTTTGTAACGGTTGAAAATGCATTCAAGCCTAAACGATGTGCGATTACTGTTTTTAGACATAATTCAAAGCCTGTTCTCAAAAGACCAAGCGATACTCGATACGGTGTTACCATTGTCAATGCTAAGATCTCTTAAGGTAAATCTCGTGAACATAAAATCAGTCGTTCCTTACCCTGCCCTGGTTAACCTAATAGTTATTATCCTAGACTGGACTACAAGTCGTTGGAGCAATGGTTATCGTATCAATGATGAGCCCAATCCTGGTAGTTCCATCCACAGTGATAATCTTTGTATTGATTTACCTTCGGGGATTCTTTTTGTCATCTTTCTCGAACATAAGAAGTTTGGCTGAAGCAGGTAAGAACTTCGCTGTACCTACACAAAATGGAAACGCTGAAACATGAAATCGAATTCTGATTTTTCATCAAATTTAATTACAGCAACGCGTCCAGCTCAAAGTCATCTGTTGGCAGCTTTGCGGGGATTAACTACTATTCGAGCGTTTCATCGAGAAGATACTATGATCTCCCAGTTCTATGTTGCTCAAGACATCCGAACTTCCGGTTGGTATTTACTGCAAGCATCATCTAGATGGTTTGCACTTCAAAGGGATTGGCTCATTGTGCTATATGTCGTTGTAACGACATTCAGTTTCATTCTACTTCCGTTTCCAAATTATACTGGTATGTAACTTGTTTTTTCACCGGAAAAACGCATACCCGTACCCGTATTACAAGAAATTGCGTGATTTTTAGATGGAGCTGTGGTGGGCTTAGCAATTTATGCGGCTCTAACGCTGACCGGCATATTGGAACAAGGATTGATGCAATCTTGTTGAAATGGACCATCAAATTGGATCAGTAGAGCGCATTGTAGAATATTCAAAAATTGATATTGAAAGCCGACGCACTTCACCAACTGAAAAGGGTACAGTTTTCCTAGGAATCAATTTTGCAGTGTAGTTTACCATTTCCAAATTTGAATTTCTTCCTTATTTAGATGATTACCCGAAGATATCCTGGACATTCATTGGTGGTATTCGGTTCCATAACGTGTGCCTCAAATATGCAAATGGTCGGCTACGTGATTTTTCATGCGTCATACAGCCGAAGCACAAGGTAATATCGTATTCAACCACAACCAAAATTTTGAATCCAATTAATTCCTTGCGTGGTTATTTTCAGATCGCTATCGTTGATAAAACCGGAACTGGAAAAAACTCATTCATTGCAGCACTATTCAGACTGGTTGAGCCATCGAGTGGTTTTATTACCATCGACGATGTCAATATTCGCCAGCTTGGTTTGAAGGAAGTGCGAACACAAATTTCATTTATTCCGCAAAACCCTGTTCTCTTTGCTGGAAATCTGAGGGGTAACCTTGATCCCATGGGTCAGTATTCAGATGAAGAATTAATTCAAGCTTTACGAGAAGTAAAAATGTTGGAACACTATGAGGGGCATCCAAGAAGCTTGTTAGAAACAATTGTAAGTCTACGAATTTAGAATAAGATATGCTTACCTACTTTAGCTCCGGCTAATTAAAAGCGATGCTCATCCCTCCAGGTTTCCGATGGAGGTGCAAATTTCACTTGTGGAGAAAGACTCCTAATATATTTAGCACGTGCCATTTTGAAACAAAATCGTATCCTGGTCATTGAGGAAGCTA
>VNWX01002752.1:0-11452 GCA_009869905.1 Ceratophysella communis | reverse complement strand
ATACTCCCATAACACTGGTCCACTACACTACCACTACACTACAAATACCTGTCAAATAGTGCCGGACCACTATTCTACCACTACACTATTATAGTGCCGTTCCAAAATTAGCAGCTGTGCTGCTTAGCGATTACAAATTAGGTAAAGGTCAACCGTCAACCTCAAACGTCTGTTGATTTTTTGTGCGCCTATTGCCTGGACACAGTATATACTTATATCCAAGATTTGACTATTCTACGCCGTCTTCACAGGGCGCGCTTCGGTCAGGTCATAGGTAAAGGTCAAACCTGACCACTGACCATGTGCCTATACCTTCATGTGTAACGTGTGACGTGCGACCTAATGTCTTAACGCACTAGCCGCAGATCTGCTCTCTTCCTGCTCACGTAATGGACTTCTGCGTGTTGGTTGAAAGAAAGTGGCGGGTGAACGAATTCTGAGTTGTGTTGTGTCGTCGTTCTCTGGTCTGGTACTGTCCGCACAACGTTTCTGATTACTTTGTGCGAAATAGGCCCACCTGTTCCAGAGAACGACGACACACAACAACTTTACACACCTTGGTCCTGACCTTTATTACCCAACGAACCAACCACCAAGTAACCAGTAGTGTATGCTTTTAAACCTAACGTTTAAGGACGGGTGTCACAGAAAAGCAATGTTCAAGTAGCCCTTTTGTTTGGGGAAGAGGAAGAGAGAAATAAGAGAGACACTGGATGACTGGAACTAAGCATCAAAAATAATTATTAACTAAATTGGCTGTTTTTGTACAGGTGACAGGTTGTTGGCATTTATAAATCAATTTACTGCTGTCAGCGACGAACGAGGTGGAGACTAGTAGTTCGAAAGAGGTTGGTAAATTGAAAAACTTGTGCCTTGTAATCTTCAGCCTGTTGAATTGAATTCATTCAATGTGAGTTTTGAACATTGACCTTGAATTGAAATTTTGTTCTAGGCTTTGTAGAAGAACATGGATCTAACCAACCGCATGAACGAAACTGACAGTCCAGTCGAAGCAATGGTCAAAAAAGCAATTTCTCAAGCGATGGATAGTGATCGAGCCGGAATGCAGGATGAATGCTCGAACCAACTTGGAGGGATGGGAATAATGGCAATTCGTTCAAATGACCATAAATCCTACCAAGACACAGAACTATTCCGTCAGCTTAGTCAGAATCCATCACGCCAGCGTTATCAGAGTCAAGGAGAAGGAAATGGAGAAGCTCCGAGACTTAATGGCGTTCATGATGTCAATCATTGGAAAGCACTTCCGAATCCGCTCCCACGTCCGAACGAAACTTACGTTGAAGTTGCTCCATCCCCTGCAGGATCTACAATGTCTTATTCAGAAGATTCTAACAACTCAAGTTCAAATCAAAGTATTCCATCACAAAATTCAGAGCACAATAATAACAAGACACCGATGCCTGCTGGTTTCATGAACAGCAATGCTGCTGCACCCAGTATCTTCGACTTCAACATCAACAACGTTCGAGCCTATAATCAGGACTCTTCGAGTGATTCTCAAATCGAGTACCTGTTTCAAGACTCTGATTATGCATCTCCGCCGAACTATCAGGAGAAACCGCTTCCGCAGTACTCTTACTCTGCTCAGCATTCTCCAGCACAATCTCCAGGATATGATTGGCAAACCATAAATCAGCAGCACCAGGTATGGAACAACGCTTCTACTTCAGGACAACAACAACATCCTATGAATAATGGAATGGCTCAGCAGCAAATGCTTGGATCTGGCTACCAACACAGTCAAATCAGCAATGGCGTTATTCAACCACAGCGGGGATTTCAGCAGCAGCAGCAACAGCAACCCATGAACAACACAGACATGCAGCAACAACAACATCATCACTCACCCACGATGAATATGAATGGCAGCTGTAACCAGGGGTCGTGCAATGGATATAATCGAGCCAACCCACCGCGCTTCATCAACTTGGATATGTGCAATAATCAGTCCGCCCAGCAGCAAGGTCCATACAGTCCGTTGTACCCGCCACCTAGCCCATTTCTTCAACAGCGCTTTGAGCCGGTCTCTCCTACTACGCCTCCATTTCATCAATTGCAAGCCATGCATCAACATCAACATCAGCAATATCAACAACCAATTCAGCCTAAACCAACCCACGCTATTCAAAATATTAATCAGAATCAGCAGCAGCACGTCGGAATCGGTCAATCCCAGGCACCACTAAAAAATAATCAAAATTGGAATGTTGGTACAGTTCCAGTTCAACCCAAGAAGATTCGTAAGGGATCCACTTCTAATGCTAAAATTGCTCCTGCTCCGTCAGCTCCGGCTCCGACTACTGCTAATCCTGGACTTAAAACGATCATTCATTATCGTCCTTCTCAACGCAAACCTGGAGCAGCACCCATGGTTCCTGTTACAGATATTATCAGGGGCAACGCAACTCGGATTGCTGCAATTGTTAGTGAAGCTACTCGTACCAGTGATGGATGGAAGCAGCCCAAGGATAAGGATGGAGCTAACGCCGCCCCAACGCGCTACATTCTCCTCCAAGATGCATCTGGAAAGCTGACCCAACAGGCAACTTTTCCCACGAATGTGGTTCAGCATATGCTTAACGGAGTTGGAGCTTCCGGGGCTAAAGCTCGTGGAACATCTGCACGTGGTGGTAAAGCTGTTTCCGTGGGTCGCACTGCTGCTGGTTCTTCTGGCCCAGGGTATCAACTCAAAGTGGTATCAAATCCTCTGGGAAGAGCCAGTTCACCGGTTGATAAGCATTTCGGAAGTCTGCGTAACATCGCTTTGGATCCGAGCAAGGCATTGAAGGTAACTATGAATTCATGTGACAAACCAAATACCTAAGCCATGAACTTACAAATTGGTCATGTTTTAATGGATAAAACTCAAATAATAAGGCCGGAAATTTTCATTGTTTTTCAACAGGAAATCGTGCGCTTGAGACTTCTTGTGGAAACTCAGAACGCGAGACTGATGCATACGTGCAAGGAATTGGAGATCTATCGTACTGCTTTGTCCATCAGTGAAATGAATCCTCACAAATTGGAACTGATTAAACTCTGTGCTGAAACTGCACAGAAGAATCCGAAGGCGAAATGCAGCACCACGGAGTTGAAAATTGATGATGGAGATCTGGATTCTCGGTCAAAGTAAAGCTGCCCCATAATCCTTATTTAGAACATTCCTAATGCCTAATGTAAGCTAAGCCTCCCGATCTTTCCAACTACTAGAACCACACGTCTTTCAGTAACCAGAAGTTCAAAGGCTACAAGTACAGAGTAGCAATTTCTGTCATGTGTGATAGTAAAAATGAAACGGAATAGGGATTTTAGTAGGTAAGCCAATGGCAATCTAAAATTTCAGAATTCAAATTAGAAAAATCTACAAAAAGCTGCGATAATTCGATATTACAAAATTAGTATTTCTGAATTTTTCTAAGAATTTAAGGTAACAATTTCGAATTGTTTAAAAAAAATACCTTTAAGAAATATTTTGGCTTTGTTTTCAAATTGTTTGAAAATTAGATTTACTTACAGTTAATTAGTCATTCTGCAGTTCAGCTACAAATTCGGCTACTTAGAAATTAACCAATCTACTTGTATGTAACGTTTGTTTGGAAAAGTCTTAATAAATGTTTTGTGCAGTGGTAAAAACGTTTGTCTAGGTTTTGGCGGTATTTTGTGTTGCTATTTAAATTGCATGTCGCCTACTTCCAAGCTCTGACATTTAAAATACCCATTAGAAACCTCATTTGAGGATTTTGTCAGCTACTCCTAAAATTCCTCTAAAAAATATGCCATAAGCCATAATTTTCGAACTTGCTCATTTTCATATTTACTGTTTCATTCCATTTTTACATTGTAATTCATCTGGTTAAAAACATATGCGCTTTTTCAGTTTTGATGGTTGATTAATATTACATAAATATTATACATTAGCACTTAAATACAAGCAATTTTTTAGAGCAGCATTTCGGATTACGACATCGTGCATGACTTACAATACAATAGCAAATTATAGATACACGCTAAGGGATTACAATTTTCCAGCTAATGTTCAATGATGATTTGATTAATTTAAAGCTATTTATCTCAGCTCTCACTCATACTGGGCAATCAGGACCATCATGTAAATACCCGCGAGGAGGGCAATCACTTCTCGTATCGATTGCTTCAAAGTGGAATTATGAAGAAGTTCGGGAATCACAGATACGGTTGCAATGTAAATAAATCCTCCAGCTGTAAATGGAAGAATCCAGGCAGTTGCTGTTTCACCTGAAATAGAAATACCATTAGAACAATTGCTTTAGTTTGAAATACAAAGTTTCCAAATTTTAAAATAACGTTGGGTTATGGGTTATGGGCCATGGGCTTCACTATCGATTAAATTAAAGGCTTAGGTTGGGTATTTCATTTGCAACTTACTCATTCCTTCAGCTAGAAGTGACATAACAGTTCCAGATAGAGCACCAAGAGCCGTAATCAGCTGCAGAAGAATGGCCTGTCAAATGCGAAGCATACAATTTACATACTAGAAAACATCAGTTAGATGCTTAAATGTTTTTTTTTTAAAAAAATACGAGAATTCGTACCTTCCTCTTGTTGCACCCTGACTGGATGAGAATAGCAAAGTCTCCAATCTCATGCGGAACTTCATGAAGCAGAATAGTAAAGGTCGTTACTAGACCCACATTCCTTCCAGCCAGATAAGAGGCACCAATGGCGAGCCCATCCGTGAAATTATGCGTAAAATCAGCAGCCAAATTGAGATAACCAGCTACTTGAATCTCTCCGGTACCCTTTTCTAAAAATATAAAGTCAGCGTTAGCTTTAGAAAATTTTAAAATAATAAAATAAAATAATTCAGTATTTCCGTACTCTCTGGAACCTTCGCCACAGCTGTCTTAGATTTGTCTTCCTTAGACTTCTTGGCACCCTTATCTTTGGAACCAGTGGCTGAGTCCTCGTCATCCGACTTCTTTTCCTTAGCAGGAGCCTTCACTACTTTCTCCTCAGACTCTGACTCCGATTCACCGCCATGAGAATGATAGTGTCCACCCTTCATGATCCGAATCAACTTCTCGACCATGAGGAAAGTTACGATTCCAACGAGAACCCAAAGTCCAACGCTGATGTCATGTGCATGAGCCTCATCCGCATCTCCGTGGCTATGACCTCCATGAGAGTGGCCATGGCCATGACCTTTATCACTTCCGCCACTCGCGAGAATTGCATGAGGAATCAGATGAAGAAATGCATCTCCTAGAAGTCCACCGGAAGCGAAGCTGAGAAGGATTTTGAGAAGATGACGTTTCTCCTTGGAATTGTCCAGAGGAATCAGGAACAGAATTAAGAACGGGGCAGCACTGATGAGTAGAGTCGAGCTAATGGCTTCAAACCAAAGATTAGGATTTCGTTCAGGTTGTGAAGTGGATTTGGGTTTATCGTGAGAATGGGCATGAGGTTGAGCTTGAGGTTTTGGTTTAGGAATTTGATTAGACTGGGTGTGAGCTTCCGCCTTAGGTTTTGGTGTGGAAGCCTATACACAAATCATACATACATGATAATAATTTTGATTTGTTCATTCGAAGTTTAAAGTTCTTTAAAATTTGACACTTACAGCATGAATATGAGGTTCATTAGCTTGTTTAGAATATTTATGATGAGCTGGCTCGTGTGAATGTCCGTGATGGTCGTGGTCATCATGTGCATGGCCATGATGGTCGTGATCGTGATCATGGTCATGATGGTCATGAGCATGGCCGTGGTGGTCGTGACTATGGGCATCTGCACCTCCGTGCGAGTGAGGGCATTGAGAACCACAAGGTGTGATCTGACTCGCGAATATCCAGAGGAATAACAATGTCCCAACAATGACCTTTGCCCACCACTTCCAGTTCGGTCCAGCGACGGCTACTCCTACTTTTCTGCTTGCTGAGGTTTCGCTCTTCATTTTCTAAAAAGGTAGATAAAAGATGAAAGGTCAACTATTAGCATTGAACCTGTGCAGTAAATTTTTATTCATCGCAGACTTGTGTTTTGAAAACTGCCCTAAAGGTAAAAGGAAGTTTTGAATTTTCGGCAATACACAATAGAAGCACATCGAACAATTTTTTTAAAATTACAAAACGGCTGCAAATTACAGCTTGACTGTCAACTGTTGAAACATTGAATATTGTTTTGATTGTGACTTACGTTCAGGGTCGTATACGTCTAGCTCGAATAGTTTAGGGTCCAGGCGGCAGGCTAAGGAAAATATAAATAACGGCTCACCACAATACGGTCTGTCACCCACCACCACCACCGGCTGCCGGCTTCGAAGGGTGCCAAGGAACAGATGACGTGGATTATAGAGCACCCGCTGTTATTCCGGCAAAATTCTGTAAGTGAGAATCCTGAGTGCTGACGTTTCACTTCTCTCATAGGCTGAGCTCTGACGGCGGTCTTTCATTCAACACGTACAGCTTTTTGAATGCACAACTCTCGCATCTCGCATGCTAAATGCTACTGGAGAATCGTATGCAAACTGCAAATCCTGAAAAAACCAATTGATTCAACATTCAAACTGCGCCCAATCTCAATTAAAGTTGAGTTAATCATTATCGTACCAATACGAATTATCAATACTGATGCTTAATGCTTATTGTCGGACAGGTTCAATGAATAACTTAAGTGGGTATTTGCTAACAATTATCGATTAGCTCAATCCTCTAATAATTATGCCAATTGCCAGGCCAGAAGTATCATTATGCGCGATAAGCAATTCTATAGGATACGCAAAGAAAATGGAGTTTAGCGATTTACAGAAGATGTCAATTATTAGAAGACGAGAAATGTAGCAAATGTCAATCAGGCGTTTTCACGGCTTATTTCAATCTATCCTAACGAATATTAGACAAAAGTATATAGGGCAGAAATATAGGGTTTTGGCAACTTCAATGACATTTCGAAAAACCTGCTGACACTGACATATTAAACTTTTTATTGTATCAAACAAGTCCTAGATATATTAACTAGGAATACATAGAAGAAACAGCATTACACACGTACTGTACTACTTCTACATAAATTAAAATGACTACTAAACCGGAGGCGTCGGCCGAGGAAAAAGAGTTTCACAGACTTCTTTGGGATAGAAATCTTCGTAATCATACTCTCTGAACTTTGAGTCGAATGTGATTGTTCCATAGTCCTTGGCTTTGGTAATGGCTAGTTCAAGATCAAATTGTTTCCTGCGGCATAAGCCCGTCTTGTCCCATCCGAGAATTTCCCCGTTGTATGGAGAAATAAATTGTCTAAGAAGGTCAACGTTCCGATAGTCCAGGACCAGATATTCATCTCGACAGATCGGACAAGGGTTTCCACATGAAATCATTCCATTACGCTGTTGTAAATTAGTTCAAAATACAATGTTATATACAGTTCAATTCTTCAAAACTTCTATAATAATAATTAAACATACTCTCTTGTGTGTGTCTAATTAAACATATGCGTATACTTATACTTACAATACACATCTTGCGTGTCTTTTTCGGCGCGAATTGTCCTTTGAAGTTCCGCCGATAAGGTACCCAGACAGGCTTATTTCCGTATGCCGTTTTGTAAGCTAATCAGATACAAATATCTCATTAATTTGATGGGTGATGAACCCGTCATACATAGATAATTTCTTATGCTGCACTAAATTACCATCACTCTGAAGATACCGAATACTCGTCTCCACTGATATTATCTTCGTACGATCTTTCTCAGGATCTAAAACTTGTTTAGTAATACCATCTCCAGCAGCCCCAGCTTGCTCATCGTCAGGTTCAGCATCTGCTGCCTTAGAACCTGGTTCGGTTGAGATATTCCGCTGTTTTAGACAGCAGGTACAGTTATTATGAGGATCGTGATAACTAAGCTCATGGTGGTTAGCTCCATTGGTTAGGCTATGAAACAACTTCCGTTCATTTTCTTTACCCACAAATATAATCGTTCGATTGGCTTCATATCGAGGACGTAAAATAGCCGAGTTTGGGTTCAGATGAGTGTGGCGGAACGCCTTGGACAACGCACTTAGTGCACCGATCGCCGGGCGACGAATCATGGCTAATCTGAAACTGAAATATACAAGCCCATATTAAGTTAATTCTTGCGATATCTCAACTTTATTTTACTGTATACTTCCGTGCTAAATAACATCAGTTGCCAGTAGAATTATTAACCAAAAATGTAAAACAATGCACACACGGGTGGATCAAGTCAGCCGACGCCCGACGTCAAGTTAGCCGACGTCGACGTCAAATATCAAGTTGGCCGATGCGTCGCACCCGACGTCAAGACAGCCGACTCACTTCAGCCGACGTCAAGACAGCCGACGTACGACGCCAAGTTAGCCGACGCCGACGTCAAGGCATCCGACGTCCGACGTACAGCGTCAGGATAGCCGACGCGTCGCACCCGACGTCAAGACAGCCGCCACGTCGCACCCGCCGCCAAGACAGCCGAAGCCGACGTCAAGATGGCCGACGCAGATGTCAAGACAGCCGACTTCCGACGTCAAGTTAGCCGAAACCGACGGTGGTAAATATCACATGATAAAAAGCGATAAAAACTATAGAAACTGAAGTAAAATCTATTTAACTATAGAGGGTTCCAGCAACCTCACTAGCGCATTCTTGCCTTACGAGACTGGAACCCTCGCATGGGACAGATTGTTGACATTTTCATGCCAATAAGCCTATTAAATGTCGGTATAGCCAAAGGCAACAAGGGTTTAAAGCGCTTTCTGTAAACATTTCGTCCCATGAGAGGGTTCCAGCAAAATCGGCTAGTGAGACTACCCTACTACGCGCGGCACACACGAACACAAACAACGCATTGTCAAGGTACCCTGGTAAATATCACATGATAAAAGGCGATAAAAACTATAGAAAACTATAGTAAAATCTATTTAACTAGCAGATAATTACAAAAAAGGTTACTATAGTTATAATTTCGGTACTGATGCAGTATGCTACCCAGGCAATATTTGGGTCCCTATAATAAAAAAGGTTACTAGTTATAATTTCGGTACTGATGCAGTATGCTACCCAGGCGATATTTGGGTCCCTATAACTTTTGTTAGGTTAGGTCAAAAAAGTCAGGTTAGGTAAATTCTAAAGCCTAACCTAACCTGAGAATAACTAACCTAACCTGGCTTTTTATAATCTAACATAACAAAGTCATAGGAGCTCAAATGTCGCTTGGGTCGCATACTGCATCAGTACCATAATTTCTTGATTTTAACTGACAAGTCTATTTAAATGCTACAATTTATAATATACCTACATCATAAGATTGTGTGGTCTTTGGAAGAGATAATAAATTGTTGCACATAAAAACCTTTACAATAGTTTGAAGTTAAAGCATGTTAAGTGTATTTATAAATAGAATTTTTAAAAAATTGTGATTCCATTCCATTTGGTTAATGTTGATCGATTTTGAGTAACCAACTGATATGCTATTACCTATAACACTAGTAACATTTCCATTGTTAGTAAATATCTGCTAGTTCAATGAATTTTTATTATTTGTATTATTTTCTATCATTTTTATTCCTTTTTAATTTTCTTACTACTAGTACCTGCAATGATTTTTACCTTCGCGGACGGTACTGACCAGTACGTAACCACGGACAACACACGTTGGTTGTGATTACGTACGATTTTCAGTACATAGACGTATTCTGAAAAAGGTACCTTCGTGCCGAAGGTTATGCATTTCCCCCCACCCCTCAAAATGTAAAAGTGGACCTAGGGCCGAAACGGCTTAATTTAGTGAAAAAATTAAGGAGACCGAATAGTTGGAAAATTTGATGTAGATGATGAGGAAAACCGGTGACACTCCCGCAATCTCTATCTTAGCAGACTAAACCCCGAAAAACATGATTTTTTGCCGGATTTTATAATAAATTTGGTATTAAAAGGGCATTTCTAAATATCTATATACCTGGGATACTGAATTTCTTAAGGGAAATCGCACGTGGAATCGATTGCAAAAATTTTCAAGGCTCTAGGTCAATTCATTCTCGAGTTATCAAGGCTTTTCTGACAAAAAGTTGTATTTTGTGCCTTTATTGCCAAACGAAAGCTGTTAGTGTCGTCAGGCCAGCAAGGCTAACACTAGCATTATGTTGACAAACATCATGGCTGATGTACGAGCCGGACCGAAGCCGCTTCCGCAGACAAATCTTTTACTTAGCTCTAATAGTTTTAATATTGCTGTTGCTAATAATTTTGACTAAAAACGTCGGGGTCTAAACTACTGTAAATCTGGTGAGCTCATATCTCAATAACGCTACACAATCTCTGAAAAAGTTCTAAAATAAAAGAAGTGTCTGAAAAAGACACGAAATGAACCTTCGCTTATTGCGCCCTCAAAAGTAAAAAACAAGTTTGTATTTTCAGTATAAAAATGAAAAATTTTAAATCTGGCGAAGGGTCAATTGTCAACTAATTTTTGAACACCAGTATTATCTAAAAATCAAAAATATCAAACTAGCCAGCTCGAGCATGTTACCTGATTCGGATTAGCATACACGAGTTCATTGACCCGTAGTCGGATTTAAAAATTTTCATTTTTATACTGAAAATACAAACTTGTTTTTTACTTTTGAGGGCGCAATAAGCGAAGGTTCATTTCGTGTCTTTTTCAGACACTTCTTTTATTACCACTTTTTATCATGTGATATTTACCACCGTCGGCTTCGGCTAACTTGACGTCGGAAGTCGGATAATTGACGTCGGCGTCGGCTATCTTTACGTCGGTTTCGGCTGTCTTGACGTCGGGTGCGACGCGTCGGCTGTCTTGAAGTCGGGTTCGACGCGTCGGCTATCTTACCGCTTTACGTCGACGTCGGCTGTCTTGACGTCGGCGTCGGCTAACTTGACGTCGGAAGTCGGCTGTCTTGACGACGGCTGAAGTGAGTCGGCTGTCTTGACGTCGGGTGCGACGCGTCGGCCAACTTGATATTTGACGTCGACGTCGGCTAACTTGACGTCGGGCGTCGGCTGTCTTGATCCACCCAAGACAGTTACACTGTGCTGTGTTGACACTGCACTGCTCTACGTTACTTATACATAATCCTAACATACTACACTACGCGTTAAAAACGTACCTAGCAGAAATTTTATTTGATTTATCGTTACTTCTTTGATTTTAGGTGTATTGTGCCCTGCGGGTGTCATGCGTGGTCAAGGTCTTTCAGTGTTCCTGCGCTCAGTACACACTGGAGCTGCAGCTTTTCCTAGTCGGAGGGCCCCACGAAGTCGACTTATCTACGGAGTCGCTGCTGGATTTGGCGTAGGATCTGCCCTGGGTGGCTACATGGCGTACGATCAATGGCGACGGGCACAGCTCACTATCCCAAATTCCTCAGATGGAAATGAATTTATGCTCGCGGCTGTACCACCGTTTAAACCATCTC
>VNWX01002751.1:0-11453 GCA_009869905.1 Ceratophysella communis | reverse complement strand
ATCTGTAAAGTATGAAGCTGTGGTGGGTATTGATGATGGTCGGGGGCTTTGGGAATTCGAAACACTAGCGGTGGTGGCAGTGGTTAGCAACGAGGCCATATTAGCCTTTGGGATTCGGGATTTCGATTTTGGGCCGTGCTTGAATTCGCTTGAATTTTATACAAAGCATCTCAACCATTTTACACTGATTTAATAAATTTGGCCTAAATTATAGTTTTAAACAAGTTGGAAATTTATGGTTCCTTTCCATTGATAATCCCGACTACTAGGCAAGGTATTTAGGATCCTACCGTATAATAAAAACGTTAATGGGTGGATCAAATTCAAGACACAAATTCTTTCACGAAAACCTTAGATTCAGGGCTCAGGACTCAAGGGACTAAAACGCAAAACATTTTCTGTGCCATTGTTTATCTGGAGCTTCGCTCCGAGAAAGCATCGCGTATCGCGTTGCCAACAGCATTTTCGTTCGACAAATAATATTAAATAGTAACAAATTGCGTGTTTTTGTCCAGATTTTCAGTTAGATTTAAAAACGAAACAAATTCAGGAATTCAATACTTCCGTTCAAGGTTCTAGAATAGTCTTGATATCCAACGGTTAAATCGAAATTTCTTTTACTGAAGATTAGCAAATACTAATCAGAATAAGTCAGAATAACTATATACATGCGTTAATCCAAATTTCTTAAATTCGAAGTGAACGATGAGTAAGCCTGATAAGAAAAAAGCTGGTAAAGCTGACCCCGTTAAGAAAAGTCAATTGGTAAGACCTTATGACTTTTTGACCTTCGTTTTACTATTCTGGAGTCCCACTCACATGAAGCCTGCTAGCTGAACCAAACCATTTCTTTTGGGATCTAGACTATCGGTGTCCACGAGCAGACGCTCGCAGAAGATGAGCCTGGTCAGTCTGACAATGCCAAGCCTGGACGAAAGCGTGCCGACAGCGAGCTGCTCAGTATTTTTCCTTCCGGACTGCCAACCACGGCGAGTAAAAACGCAAAGAACTACGACTTGCTGTACGACTGGGAGAATACCAAGGGACGAGAGAAAAATATTCGAAGTCCTTCCATCAAGCCAGAGGCAACTAATCAAGATGCAGAGGTCCTAGCGGTTTTCCGCCGTAAATCCGCCACAATTGCATGGGAACATCTCCAACATGTCAAAGAAAAAATGAATCCAGAAGATCCTACAAACGAAAATACAGTCAAAAATAGGAGGAAGTCGAAGATAATTGAACCAACTCCAGTTCCAGAAGTGACCCAGACAGACGCTGAGGATTTTTCAGAAAAGATTGAGCCAGAGCACTTGATTCCTCCATTGAGAAGGCCGACGCTAGAGCCGGAAGCCGAGCCCGAACCACCACCTGAGCCTGAGCCGGAAGCCGAGCCCGAACCACCACCACCACCTAAGCCCAAACCCAAACCCAAACCCGTCGCTAAGCCTAAGCCACGTCCACCATGTCCGCCCCCAAGTTATGATCCTTGCTGTCCATGTCCTTGTGCCATGCAATCGTCCATCTGTTGTCCACCAATGCAGAACATGTACTACGATGTGCCAAGATGTGAGCAAACCGGACAAGTTACACGAGGGTCCTGTGACCAAAACCGCCGGGTCAGCTTCGAAGAAACAACTATCATGATACCCGATGCACCTCAATCTGAATCTGACTCTGATTCTGAATCTGAAGGAGACACGGAGGAAGAAATTCAATATGACATGGCTGAGAATGACAAGGACTGTGCTGTCATTATTGAAGAGCCGCTTAATGACGAAGAGAATGAACAAGTGGCTCGAGAAATGTATCAACCGAACAACTGCAATGTAGCTGTGGTTCCACCGAGATCCACAGCATTTCAGGCTCCGATAATCCAACTCCCTTGTCGTCCATGCGGACAGCAAGGTCATCCAGGCGATGAAGATGGGGTCAACTTCTGCTTCTTTCCTCGTGGGAATCACGCCACTGAAATTACATTCACTGTGGAGCCAAAGCGTCCTCCTGTTTGGAAAACCATGATGAAGTGTGGATTTGTGCCGATAATCAAGTACGTTGTCGACAGCATTTCTTAAATAAGTTCTGACAAATAACCGATATACTTGTATTTAGCTGTGCCGTTCCTCCATGTGCTCTTCCTGAACCGAGCCAACAGCATGGCGCTTATTTCGTGGACGAGGAATATGAGTCTTCGTCAAGTAGCAGTGGTATGCAGCTCATCGTGAGTTAACTATTGCAATCGATCGCAAAGTATTTTGCTCACTCTTAATTTTTCTCAAAATCCAGATCCTACACCAGCAGTTCTTCATCGAGCGGTAGCAGCGACGACTCAAGTTCTAGTGATGAGTCTTCAGAAGAAGAAGGATCCAAAGCCCCTACGCAAATCTCCCAAATCAGCACAGTCTATTCCGAGGAAGAGGAAACGACTGTGACCGTGACTACCGCCCCATCGTTAGTCGTCGGACCGCAATTGCCACCGCCGCCGGCGGGTGCCGGTGATGCTTGGAAAAAATCGATTCTGAAGCCACCAATCAAGAAACAGATTGTGAAGAAGAAGGAAAGTTCATCCAGTTCAGACGATGATGACGACGACGATGTGGCTTTATAGATTGAATGAAAACTTTTGCATCATGGGCGTTCAGTCAAAAGGTGTCAGGCATGGCCGCATGGCGGCTTCAAAGTGTGATGGATTGTCATGTATATCGAGCTATTTTTCAACTTACTATTGTTTTCTCTAAATAAAAATTTTATCAAAAAGTAATTGTAATAAGTTTCTGCAAGTTTGCAATGTTCATCTTGATGAAACATCTCGAATTTTATTCAGAAGTCGATAGTTTTAATTATTAAGTGGCTTTAACTTCAAGATCAAATACTGGGTAGTGTCGTTAGAGAACTGGACAGCATAACTAATTTTAAAATGAAATAAATAAAAACGCATTCTTGCTATTAAAGTAATTTTCGATTTTCGACGAGAAGTTGCTTGGAATACGAGTTTTCATACGTGAGATTTTTTTTCACATGCAGATGCAGACAGACTGCTGCGATTGGGGTAGAAATTTTTCAATAGAAAATTTAGGCATTATTAATTGAAAATGAAAATTTGTAGTTTATTGGTTGCGCAGGACAACGATTCAAATTACAATTAGAAACATCAAATTTGTTTCTGAAAAACGAAAAATAAAATTAGGAATTTATAATTGTGCTGTCGCTGTCGTTTTCCTATTTTTATTTCCAGATGAAGCACTCTTTCATACCGCGTGCATTATCGTGCGTCTAAATTCTTGTGTAACAAATTTATCTATTTCTTCTGATCTATGTAGATTTGGTCCAGAATTCCCTGTATAATAATGTCAGGATCAGAAGCTAATGGAGGTCTGAAGCAGCAGTCAAAATCCAGTCTTAGGAAGGTCGACAGTGTACGGTGAACATTCAACATTTTGAATAGACTAATTTTCTCATTAGTTAATTGTAATTTCGTTGATTTACTGACAGAGAGCGTCGCTGGGAGTCAAGGAAGACTTGAGAAACACTTCTCAGCCTCAGCTAAAAGCAAATAATAAGAATGGAAAAGTCGACAATCGGACTCACACTCTCTTTCCGCCTGGGATTCCAATGGCATCCCAACACAAGATGAAGTTCGTCTACGATTGGGACAAAACTCAAGGCAGGGAGCGCCATGTTCGTGACCCTGTTAAGAAGCCCGTGGCCGTTCCGCGCGATGACATGTATTTGGGTGCGATTAAACCGGACACGGCTGACATCGCTTGGCAGCATCTCGATTCAGACAAAACAAGACCCAGTCTCGAGGACTACAATGATGCCCCAGAACCCGAGAAACGTCATCGTAAACCCCAGCACTCTGTAATGGACACTCAAACAGACGAAGGCGTCCTTTCTCCGACCGAGTCATTACCAATTATTCAGACACCAAAGTCGAAACCAAAGCCAGTCAAACGTGAAACTACCCCGCCTCCGCCCAGCGATCCCATGGTCAATTCCAGCAGCAGCAGCATGATGCAAGAGAGTAACAAAGGTTCGAAGGAAGAGTGCAGCAATGATTTGAAGCAAGGGACCAACAATTGTTACCAGGACTGGAATGATGCCTGCCCAATTGAGTTTTTGTACCCTTTAGAACCGCGATGTTGTGCAAGTGAGATGCCTTGTGTTTACGATGGCCTTTTCTGCACGAAAATTTGGAAGACTCCACCGTGTCGCGTGAAGAAAACACTGGTTCAACTTCCGTCATGGCGAGTTTGTTGGGGATGCGGCCAAGTTTATCAGGATGAAATTCGTCCTATTCAATGTCCAGAAAAACCGCACACTTGCAATTTCATTTGCACCCAAAGTCAAGATCCGGGCTGGGCCTCTGATTCTGCCGGTACTTTTATGCAGGAAAATGATACCTCTAGTTGTAATTCTAATTCTGCAATTGCGATACGTCTCGACCCTGTTGCGATAGCTGAGGCTTGTATGCGACCGGATGATTTCAATATTCCGTGTGACGCATTGTTCGATGACCCAGTGCCAGCAAAGTCGTCCCGACGTCGTCGAAGTAAGCAGCCTTTCAGAAGAGAAGATAAACAATAAACGCCCATGGTCAAACCAGTGAAACGTCCATGGAACGAAATATTTCAATAAAAGCTTGTACAGACCCACTTTCTCTATTTTCCGTAAACTTTATTTAACGCACTTTTTAGCATACAGGATAGCTTAAATTACAGTTTTATGAAATCATTTAACGCTAATAAATAATCAATTAACTATTTCAGTTGAATACGAACTTCACCGAATCAATTAGCTAATTTCGCACCTTCAGTTTTGATCAGTTGAATTTCGACGCATTGAGGCTCACATCAGCGACCGAGGCTTTCGGGGACGACCCCGCTTTCCACTTCCAAGACCTCCACCAGAACGATACGGAACATAAGTGGCATCAGCCTCCTCGTCATCCGAAGATTCAGTGTCCTCATCCCCCGTCAACTTCTTCTTCTTTGCAACAGGGACTGCCATGTCAACCGAGTCTTCTTCTGTCATCTTTCGCTTTCCTTGTTCTGTGTTTATTTGTTTCACTGGGGTCAAGTCGAGTTCATGAGCTGAAATGCATGAATATGTCATTTGTCAAGTATCTGGTTGAAATGATCTGGAAAGTCCTGATTTTTAAGGTGTTTAAGAATACCAAACGCACGGCGTCGTCCAAAACTACGCCGAGTGTACTTCCGCTTTGGTACGGTCACCGGATCAACAGCAGTAGACGGTGTGCGTACCTGAGCAGGCATTGACAAACAGCGAAGACGCTTCGGCTGAACAGAACATCAATAAACAGATAATTGAAAACCGATCAAATTCAAATGTGCCTGAACTTGAGTATACCTTGGATTGAATCACGGCTCGAGCAAAGTAGTCAGGCTTCATGAGATGAACCGGACTAGTGATAGGAATCGACGAGAAGTTGAAGACCAACTGCCGAGATTCGTCACGAACTTGCTCAATGTACAGCACAATAGCTACATGGCTAAACTTGGATCCAGAGCGAATTACTTTGGTCGTGTGCAGGGCTGATTGATCGTTTTCAACTTCCATTGGCTCTGTACCCACCGCTGGGTTACTTGGAACACTTTGCTCCGGTTCCTCATCGTTCGGATCAGATTCGACTGATTTGATAGTTCCATCAGAATTCTCCAAATCCTCTTCCGTCGCGGTCATGAGAAGCTACCGGTAAATTATGCAAAGCATCAATAAGAAATTCTGTATTGCTTAGAATTCAGGTTAGGTGTTAGGTGTGGTAGTTGTACTCTACCTGGATATTCTTGCTAAAGTTCGTAACGGAGAGCAAATACAACTTCCTAGAACGAAATGGTCGAAAAGCCACAAATGGCGTCTCTCCGCGCTCCTTGACTTTCTTCATAGCAAAGGTTCGAATGGACTCCATCAAGAGAGCTGATCCAAAATCCTTATCCACCGCACCAGAAATCTGGAATAGCACAAATAGGGTTCTCATTGGTTAGTGGCAATGACAATAGAGCCAAATGAACCCCATCCACAGCGAATAAATTTACTTTTCCTTGCAGAATGTCATAAGGATCGATTTCATGAGCAGTCGGGTTACGACGACTTTGAGCGTTCATTTCACCAACGGTTTCCACAGGTTGCTACAAAAGTCAGACCTCCGATTAGGCCATTTTGTCATTGTTTGAAAGCAACTGTAGAAATATGCATTAGTCAACTCACAACGCCAATGAAGTTCCCAGCATTATTTCCATTAGAGTCCATCAGAAGGCGAACACAAGGGTCCAGCTTTTCACCCTCAACAACCTGCGTCGGCATTCGAACCAACTTAACTTTCTTCCTGCGAATTCGAATGCAAAGAGATGTATTATGGATTCGACATTCATGGTCATTCACCAGTTGGTCACGTCTCATATTACCCTTTTTCAGTAAAGACAAATTTGATTCCATGACGAGTCTCCATGTGATTATTCAGAAATAATTTCTTCTTGAAAGCTTCAGAGCAAAGGTCACAGACAAATTGGTTCGACAAATCACCAGCTCCCTGAAACGAACCAAAACCAAAGGCGTTATTCAACTCAACAAATATGGCAAAGAGTAAGGAGCGCAAAGAAGCAGAAGCATTAGTGAAATGCATTGTGATAGAGCTCCATCGGTTGGCTAGCCTAGGCATTGCTATGATTGAACCAAACATGGTATTTTCGGGTCGCTTTGAATAGCTAATTTATGGAACGGTGCTTTAAATATCGAAATTTTTTAGAAATTATAGTCTCCGCTTTTTTTTAAATTTTCGATTTCAAGCAAACCATTGCCTACCAAGTTGGTGACATAAACCACATCGCATGAGCCATGCTAGCTGAACTACTGCTGCAACAAAAAAATCAATCCCAAATGCGCAGTTTAAATTTACTTGCGTGAATCTAACGTTGTCGAAATCATATATTCAAATTTGCGCGCCCCGCCGCGCCGGCATTCCATGAAGCAAACACGAACATGAGAATCAAGAGCCATCTTAGATTTGACCAACGACGAAAGGACTTACTACCCGGAGGAGACTTCTTCGTTCCAACAGCGCTGCTTTTCCGAATCGGAATGACAGCCCTGGCCCTCCTGGTAGGCGTCTGCTTGACCTTATAAGCCGATCTTGGATCAAATGAAGCAAAAGGATTGAAGCACATGTTCCTCAGGAATTGCTCAGCATCCAACTCAAAAAGATCGCCGTCATCTTCATCCAGAGACTCGTTTTCTGCTTGATAACCTTCAGTTTTCTCCAGAAAAGACGTGCTCTCATCCAGTCCCTGTCCATCCAGAATGTAGGAGAAGTCCAGTTGGCTCTCATCCATGGTCTCTACGAGCAAACCCTTGGAACGAGCTTCTTCCACACTCATGTACGTGATGATTCCGGTGGGATTGATGTTGAAATTCGAGCTTACAGAAGATCGTCGTCCACCCGAACGCTTCGGACGTGTAGGGGAGCCGGTAATTTGCTGTTGATAACCACTCGAATAAGCCAAGTCCTCCATTGTAGCTTCGTACTGCTGCTGGTAGTACACATTTCCGGTTTGACCGAAGTCCGCGTCCAAGGGCACCAAGGTACTCGATCCGTCCATTACGTAATGCTGTAGACGTCTAAGCAATACTATCGCGATCACTGGGGAGCAAGAACAACACAACGAAATCAAGTACTCAAAACTTTTACGAACAACGACAGACAGGTCTTCACTCTGGTACGACCAACCACGAACTGAAAGATCAAGCGACGACGCGACGGGATTCGGCTGCTCTCATCTCATCGCGTCGCTCACTCACCGCTCGCTCGACAGGCAACGAAATCGCAAAAAAGTGCTGCGGCGAGGTCAATGACCTTTCTTATGCTCCGATGAATTCTGCAGTGCACAGCATTCAAAATTTGTGTATGTAGGTTATATGTTAGACTGATCCATGATGCCCTGTAAGATCAACAATTATTAGCAATTTTGACAGCATATTCAGTCACAACGTCGCGTTACATAAGACTTTGTCCCATAATGACACCTTATATTTATGACAAGTATTTTGAATTCTGGCCTTTGATGGTACAAGCTTTTAGAATAAATTTTATGTAATTTAAAATGGCTTACTGAACCAATTCTGTAGCAATGCAATGGCTGCCGCAATTTGGCTTTGCTTTTGGTTGCGAGGCACAACGTGTAATGATATTTACCTGCAACTGCAACTCGTCAAAAATAACAGCGTATATGACAATGAAAAGCTAAATTTCATAGAGGTAGATCTGTTGGTTACTCTAAAATGCATGATGTAATTTCAAAATTATGTACGTGTACCTAAATTAAAATATTGGAGCAATAGGCCAATTACAATGGACTTAGGAAGGAGGGGGTCACAAGAGCCAGGACCAAGCTGGAAGACCAACAACCCGAATCCTGCATCCAGTTCTCGAGCAAAGGATTCCAAAATCACCCTTCATAGCTCCAGGGGGAACGACACTGCTTCAAAACCTGGTGACCCTAAGCCAAAGTCGATCCTGGTACGAAATGAAACGATATGTGTTTTTCTGAAATTGAGAAAACCGATATTTTTGTATAAAATTGCTCTGAATTCAAATTTCAGAAAACGGAAGGTGGAGTAAAAGAGAAATTCCAGCATAAAGATGAGCCCCAGGCAGTCAGCCAGAAGTCTGCTAAGCCGAAAGTCGACAATCAAATTGACTCCCTCTATCCCTATGGCCTGCCCGACCAAGTCCCAGAAAAGGAAAACGTTTTAATGTACAAATGGGACAAAACTAAAGGAAAGGAGCGAGATGTGCGTGACCCTGTCAACAAGCCCTTGGCCCAACCTGCTGATAACGATTATTTAGGAGTCCTTCCGACTGACTCCGCAGATGTAGCTTGGGAGCATCTGGCATCGGATAAGAAGCGAGGTAGCATAGGTGAGGTCGACGTTCCGACTGAGCGAAAAGCTGAAGCCTCAAAGCCTCCACCGCCCAAGGAAAGGGAGACCGAAACGACTGCCCCTGTGATTTTGCCTGAAGATTATGAACCACCTCCGAAACCTCGGGAACCCTCACCGCCAGAAGAGCTTTATGAGGAACCGATTGAAATCGAGCCGTTCAGGTAATGTCTAATGAAATGTGAACTTCAGTACCTCATATGACCGTTGGTTTTGACCACTTTGCAGAAAGAGTCGGATTTCCCAACCCCGGATATCGACCCCCAGACGCCGGACACTCATTGAAAGAACTCCGGACTACAAGCGAAATAACCACTGTTGTTCTCCCGTTCGAGTCACATGCATTCATTCTCCATGCTGTCTTGACCGTGAAAAGAAGCTTTCGAAACCCACATGGCAACTCTGCTGGAATTATTGCGGTTGTTTAACCTATCGAAAAATCGAACCTCCACCTAAGGCAATCGTTCAGTCGGATGATTCCAAATTCTTCTGTAAACCCGGCGGTTTAAATCGTGATGGAAAACCTTGTACTACGCGTCGTACAACTGCCTCAACAGCCAAGGCTGGGAATGAAGCCACTGTTGGACGTAAATCGTTCCCGGTCATGAACGTTTACCAGGGACTCAAGGTGCCGCAGGTCACCCTAACTCGCCCAAGCCTTCCCCAGAAGCAACGACAAATGAAAGGCGAAGCTCGGAAGAAATCAGTAAATGAAGAATCAAGCAGTGACAGTGATGAGACCATATCTGATTCTGATCTGAAAATATCTTAAGATTGTTTTGCAGCGGCTAAAGATCAAATGCTTTCTGTACAATGACTTAAAAATTCTATTAAATTCGAGTACAAATTCAAATTGTCCAACTTTGAAGACTTGAGTTGCCTATTTATTTATTGAAATTGAAACTTCGACGTCTCAACTGATGATATTCCTAGAATACTATTTTGAATTTTCAGGGAATTTGTATTCATGCTCCAAGACAACAACGGTCTGTAGCAGCTTTAAAAACTGTATTGTTATTGTTGGGCACCCCATGATAAATTTATTTAAATTCTGGATTCAAACTTGAAATTAGCATGAAATCAGATCCGTCGGTGTAATATCAAAATTGATCAGTTCCACGCGGTGTTCAAAATTTATTCACTTTGGAACTGGAACAATGCACAAGTCCAAACCCAAGCCTCCGCCTGCAAAAGCCGCGGACCGCACAGCGGCGTCTACGTCAGCTGCAGCTGCTCAAAGAAATCATGACCTGGTAAGATACAAATTTAGAAATACCGCATGACCCCAGCTGAGCCAAACTATTGAAATTTGTGATCCAGGACGCCGGTATCCACGAAGATACCCTGACTGAAGATGCCTTGCGTAAAAGGCGCGACACTGAGCTCCTCAGCATCTTTCCTTCCGGACTGCCAGCTCCGGCTGGTAAAAATGCCAAGAAATACGACTTGCTGTACGACTGGGAGCACGCCAAGGGACGAGAGAAGGACCTTCGAAGTCCTTCCATCAAACCAGAGGCAACAAATGAAGACGCAGAGGTCTTATCTGTATTCCGCCGTAAATCTGCCACAATTGCATGGGAGCATCTCCAAATGATGAAACCTCCACCCAGCAATGCAGAAGAGTCTGAAACGGATAAAAATACAAGTGGAAATAAAAGGTCACACTCCCTTAAGCCAGCTACTCCAGTTCCACAGGTCACCCAGACAAGCTCAACTGGTTCACAACAAATTGTTAAAGAAGAACACTTGAATCCACCATTAAGAAGACCGGGTGAAGCAGAACCGGAAGAGGAACCAGAGCCAGAGCAGATTGAACCGGAACCAGAACCGGAGCCGTAAATTTGAAATATTACGCAAAGCGTCGTCTCATCGCCTGGAAAACATTTTAACCGTTAATACCACTTTCCTTTGCAGTGTCAAAGTGAAGCCGAAACCCGAACCGCGGAAATCCAGACGACGAACCTTGATTGAAAGAACTGCGGATTACAAACGGAATAATCACTGCTGCTCACCCGTTCGGGTTGTTTGCATCCATTCTCCATGTTGGCGCAATCGCAGGAAAAAGGCTGCGGCGCCTACTTGGCAGCTCTGCTGGGACTGTTGTGGTCTGACCTATCGCAAGATACCACCTGCTCCAGCAAATGAGAACCTGTTTTGCTCTAAATTCAGTGGTCAGAATTGGAACGGTGAACCTTATCGAAGTTCTCCAATGACTACCGCCACCACAGCATTTGGGGGAAACGACGACGCTACTAATTGTGTTCTACTTAAGCCATTTCCAATCGTAAACATTTATCAGAGACCAAAAATTTCGACCTCGCCAGAGTTTTCTCCGAAAGGATGGACGGTGAGAACAGATGAACGTCGTACATCCGGCTACGAAGCGTCGTCATACGGTGACAGCGATGACACCGTCTCGGATTCATTATGTGGAGAACACTACGGAGGTCGCATATTTAAAACTAATAAATTTTAATAAACGTGACGTGCAATTGTCACAC
>VNWX01002750.1:0-11454 GCA_009869905.1 Ceratophysella communis | reverse complement strand
CCGCCTTCCTTCCAACTATTAGACGTCAAATTAGAACTTCAAACAGCTTTTACATGAGAATATTATTTTGTCGAAGCGAAGTTGACTTGACATTTATTTATTGAAAACAGTGCTATTGGATCCAAGAATCCGGGACTCAGATGGCAAAATCCGCCGCACATCAGCGGACTCAGGAAACTTTGTCAACAATGTCAAGTATTCTCCTCCGAAGCCGGTGTCCGTGAGTACAGGGGCCTGTAATAGCGAAACTGTTCCCACCACACCTGGAGAGGATCTTGATGACCGACCTGGTACTCCACTCTGTGATGAGAACCCAGAACATTTTCCTTCAAACGAAGCACCATCAGGGCTGCTGTCATCAGGCGTTGGAAACCAACAACAGACGGGAAGACCTGATCCTCCCACCAAGTCCGCCAAGACTGAGGATCATGTGAGTCTCCCATTACCTGAGTTCGTTTTTCAAAGAAACAGTTCACTGAATATCCGGAAAGGTAGTGCTGGTGATAGTGGTACTAGTAACACTCCAAAGTCTCCTAATTACCTTAGTCGGTGTTCAAGTGAGACGAGTTTGTCTAAAAGTACTGGAACTACCCCAAATGCTTCGGTGGTGTCCACACCCCCGTCTGTGATGACCTCGTCAGCGAGTGAAAATAACCTTACTGACAAGTCGTCGTCTTCTTCCACTTCCTGCCTGAAAAGTACAAATGTGACTGATAATACCAACAGATCTTCCGTTCAGAGCCTCGGCAGTGTGAGAGTTGACAATGAAATTAAGTCAGGTTTAGAAATTAATCATCATGTCCAGGCAAGGACGGATGAGGGAACCAGGGCACTGGAAATCAATGCTAATTGTGTTTCCCCACCATTGTCCAACTATGATGGAAGCCCATCTCCTCCGCTGTCTCCAAGTGGAAAAGCCTTGGACCTACAAATCGCTAGTCTTTATGAGAGATTTGATCAGTGGTCAAGTGGAAATCGGTCAACAGGGCGCCCTAATTATTCTACTGCTAACAACATTGGTGCAACGGAGCAGAACGGTTGGAAAGATGGGAATAGTCTGTATCCATCATCTGGAGAGAAGCCTATGTTTTCAAGGCCGAAAGCTCTGGACTTTGACGAACTTCGAAATCAACCCTCCGAGATAACGAAGACGCTCATTGCCAAAAAGTCAATTTTTGATGAAGACACAAAACGGTTGGAAAACTTCCGTGAGAAGTACGATGCAAAGTTGCCGTCAACATGCATCACAACGGCGAACTGGAGGCAGAGTTTTGCTAACCGCTCGTCTTCTACGAATTCCAATTCGTCAACTTCATCAACGCCGATAACACCAACGTCCGCCACGAGTTCATCAGGTTCCAGTGTATTCCCTTCGACCCCAACGACGCCAGGCTCAACTTTCATGCGTTCGCAGAGTCATCAGTCCTTCATGCCGGGTACCACAACCCCTGCTTCACCACTACCCGTGACCCCAAGGACACCACTGAGTAACTCACCCCAAAATCCAATTGTTAAGCGAAAAGATCTCATGTGGACTCCCAAAGTTGACACTGGTAGTGGCAGTAGCAGTAAAACTGTAGCAAGTCCTCAAACCCCAGTTTCTCCGGCACCTCCAGTTTCTTCGGGTTCCAAGTATCCTAGTACAAATTCTTCGCCCAATTTCCCTCCGCCAATCAATCGATCAGTCTCAGTGAGTGGGGCGGTCTCTTCAGGAAAAGCCATTGTTATCCCTGAACCGCAGAGTCAAAAGTCCAAGCCACTGCCCGGTGTAATCAGTACTATTCCGTCAACGTCAATATCCGTAGCCCCACAGCAGAACGCGGATGCTCGAGCTAAGCTAACTACTCAAAAGTCTGCTCCCGGAATACATCAGGGTATTCCTAGAATGGTCGAGCGGTCAATGAGTTTGGACAGTAAAAGAAACCCGACGAATAGTGTCAACCCAACAGCCCAGTCGACTCCATCAACGACGGCCAGTGCTGGGAGCAGCCCGAATAGTGGGATAAACAGTGCCTCGACCACCAGTACCAGTACAACAGCAGTAACAACTGCTACAACTGCTTCTCATAGTCGTAGAACGAGTGTTGATTCTTCTGCTGGTAGCAGTAGCAAGGAAAAGGAAAGCGTCCCACTGCCAACAAATCAAATTACAGCCGGTCCACCAAAGTGTGAGAACGAAGTCACTCGTACTAAAATCAAGCCTATTGTCGTTGAGCCAGTAAAAGATTGGAAAGGCGCCACACTAAAAGAGATTATTAATAACAGTAAGCCCACTCCCACGCTGACGATCCTGAGTGGTGCTACGAATCATTCCAAAGAAGGCACTCTTAAGTTTGACGTGATCAAAGAGGACAGTCGACTCAATTTCCAGCACCTGCAAGAACCCACGGTAGCTGTCGTTGCGAGTATTCAGACGCCTGTCCTGACTCCTCGGACTTCAGGGAACAGCGGGAGTAGTTCTTCAGGGAAAGACAAAGACTCTAACAGTGTGAATAATAAAAAGAAAGACAAAGACTCCTTGAACAATAATAACAGTGCACGGAAGAGGAAGCCAAGCGGGAATTCCTCCACTCCAATTACGAATAATCATAATGGACGAGCAGATCCCTCGAGCTCGAGTAACAAGTCCAGTAAAGACAAGGAGAAGAAGCCAAGCTCAAGTAGCAATGGGACAAGGGAGAAGTTTGAACATGAGAATAGTACAAGTCAGCACAGCAGTGGCAGTGGCAGTCATCATAACAAAGACAAGAAATCGGAGAAGAAGGATGGAATGTCTGAATGTTGCCGAAAACGTCAACACTAATTCCGGGCATGTACACAGGAAGGACAAAGATAGTTCCAAGGCAAAGAGACGCCTCAGCTCTGTGGAAGCAGAACCAGGTATATTTTTTTTAAACATTATAATATTAAGTTCTTGTCCCTCTATGGTCAAACATATGCTCTTGGAATAGGTCATAAATCTGTTTGTAGCATGATATTGATAAGGCCGAAAGTTTGGATACATTGCGATTGTTATCTTGTGCATTTCTGTTTCATAATGTGTGCATGTCGATATAATACTCATTATTTTTATAGACCATAAACGACCAAAAGTTGATAAGGAGAAGGAAATCACTTCCAGCGAGCTGACCATTCCTGCTCCACCAGCCGACAGCCATCACCATCGCAAGAGTACTAGTTCAACGAGTGAGCGCCGTGAATCCCGTGACTCTAGCTCCAGTGCCTCGAAGGACAAGCATCAGAAGGAGAAGTCACATAGCACTAAGGATAATTCCAAGGAGGACAAGCCGGATCCCGCCCCTCCGGCCACACCCGTGAAAGACAGAGTGGAGAAACCTGATAAGGAGCATCACCACAGGCCCAAGTCCACCTCGAGCAGCAGCTCCAAACACCATCATCACGAGAAATCAGAGAAATCGAGTAGCTTGAGTTCTCATTCCCATAAGGACAAAGAGCGTTTGAGGAAGGATAAATCTAGTCCTGTGGTAAAGGAAAAGGAGAAAGACTCGAGTTCCAAAACTCCGTCTTCCAAACACTCGTCTTCGAGTCACTCCTCTCATCACAGAAGCAAAGACAAGGATGAGAAGTCCTCTGTCCCGTCCACTCCAAGCGCTTCTTCTCGCAGTAAGCCGAAAGAGAAAGAACGTGAGAAGGAAAAGGATCGAGATAAGATCAAGGAAAAGCACGCTTCCACCAACTCAAGGGCTAGCACGGCTGCAATCGATTCCGACGACGCAGACGAAATTGACGGAGGTAATGAAAAAGATAAGCGAAACTCGAGCAAGTCCAAGTCCTCGAGTAAAGGAAAGCGGGATCGGACTAAATCTGGTGGTGACAGCTCTGGTGGAAATGATTCTAGCAAACCTAGTAGTGCTCGTGGGAAAGCCAAGGAACAAAAGAAGCGACGCCGACGTGTAATTGAGGATACCGACTCTTCAGACTCAAGTAATTCAAGTTTATACTTTAGTTCTGTTGCATTGTCCATTAGTTTCATATGTGTCTAATGCTCTACTTGTCTTTTTTTTCTAGACAATGATGATGACGATAAGCAGAAGCACCACTCCATCTTCGAAGTGGTTGTTGACGAATATGTTTCCATGTACGACAAAGTCAAGGCAAGATCCAATCGAGCCTGTAAGAATGTCGCTGCTTCCAAGCTTCAACACGACGATCAGAAAAAACCCGATAAAGTCAGCGAGTCATTCAATCTATTGAAAAAATCACGGTAAGTTTAATAACGACCCAACCAATCGACATCGACAGAAATCAATTGATTCACTGTATCTAATATGCTTGACGATTTATCCTTATTAGGGCAAAACGGGAAGAGTAAAAAGCGATCTACATCTGTTGACGACCGAAAATCGATGAACACGACAACGGATGATGAGTCTCACACGGAGCGAGATCAGCACCACGACAGTGATGAGGAATATCCAACGATCTCGTGAATCGATTCACAGTGACCGAGAGCATGATCGGGCTAACACCACGCAGTCATCTTCCGACGATGAGCCAAGTAGCATTATATCTGGTCATAAGCGCTCGTCATCTGCGAAATCAAAATCCCATTCTTCAAAGTCCAAGCGCAAAGATAAGGATTCATCCTCGAAGAGTGGAAGGCCCTCCAGCATTACCGGGAGTCTGAGTGGGAAACGTTCATCTAAGAAATCCAGCAAGTCGTCTCCTCTTCGGAGCTCAGACTTTTACCTCGGGCATTCGGATGATGACGCATTGCCACAACCTCCCCTAATCAAAAAAAGGAAGCTGGGCTCAAAGCATAATACGCCTTCGCTGATCTGTCGTGAGCAGCATGAGTGTTGAGACGTCAAAATCAACTGATGATTCCATGTCAGAACCAGACGACTCAACAGCAAGTAACAGATTCCAGCCAGCTCTTCCCAAACCTATTTCGTCAAAGAAGAAACATTCGTCAAAACCGGAAAGAAAACTTTTGAGCTCACTAGAGATCCATTCTGAGTCAGATAGCAGTCACACTCGGAAGCTCTCTGTGTCCAAGCCCAAGAAGGACAAGTCCAGTAAGTTGGAGCGGTTTATCTTTGACGACTCTGGAACATCCGATCACGATGAAAAAGGTCTCAAGTCAAGGAAAGAGTCAAGCGACAAGTCAAGTGTTCGTTCGGGCAAGAGCAAGGACAAAGTGGGAAAGAGTAGCAAGAAAAAGTCTTCCACACATCATTCTCATGGAAGTTCAAGTGGAAGAAGCGGCAGTAAAACGCGTAAGAGAAAGCGAGATCGTCTGAGCAGTGGAGATACGAAGAGTGTTCTTTCTTCGGCTGAGGCGAGTCCTAGCAAGAGCATTTCTCGCTAAAGAGCCGCCCTCGACTGTAGAAGATTTGTTCGGTCCAATGACACCCATGACGCCAAGCTCAGGGTCAGAAATGGGAGAAGTCCAAAAAAGCCCGGTCTCTGTTGCAACTTTTCCTGAGGATAGGCCAAGGGCACCCTCCCCAACTTTGTCGAAGGTAACTTTATATATTCCGGGTTAATCTTTACTTATCCTTACACCTTAAATGCAGCATCTACTAATCTGGCGCTTTATCATTCTGTTTGCAGAGTTTTGAGGAAACGCCAGTGACGAGTCGTAAATCGAAGTCAGGTCGAAGTCGTAGTAAACCTAGGAGAAATTCAATTCCTCACGATCAACCTAAGGTTGACGAATTGGCTTCAAGTATTTCTCAAATGAACAATGGAGCTCTAGACACTCCACCTGTAATGCTTTCGCATGTCAAATCCTCTTCAAGCGCAGAAAAGAAGAAGAAAAAGCATCACAAGAGATCGAAGCGGCTGGAAAGTCATGATTCTTCAATCCGAACTGAGTCTGTGGATTACGACGCACTTTTTAGTCCTGTGGGTTCGCCAGAGCCAAAGAAACCCGAAGTCAAAACTAGTCCGCCTCAAGTTTCGCCAACAATCGTAGCACCTTTGCCATCAACATCTCCAAGCAAGTATACCCTGTACACTGGGGCTGAAATTCCGCTTTCTTGGTCTTGCTTCGCCTATGAAGAGCAAAAAGGTAGAGGACAAAATCGTCACTGATATGAAATCAATGTTTTCAACGGACGAAGAGGATGATGATGACGAGGCTCTTAAAATTGATATCAGTATTATTGCTTCTGGAGAAAATGAAGAGGAAGACCAAGATCAACTTGGTATTATTCCGGACCCTGTTATTCCCATTCCAATTGTTGAGGTTCCGGAAGAGCCAGTTGTTGACGAGGAAGCGGATGATGGCTGCCAAACTTTTGGAAGAAGAAGAAAAGAAAAGAAACTGTTTGTTTGAACAAGACAAAGCAATTGAGAGTATCCTGCATGAGAGAAAGTCACCACCTCGAATGAACATGGGATCGTTAGGCCAGATTCAAAGTCAGGCTGGTCTTCATCTTGACCCAGAGGATAGTAGCAAGGATGACTTGACTAAGGACGAAACATCTATTTCTCAAGAAGAAACTGAGGACGCAGTTGCGGCTCTGCTAGGGTCACTCGATCATGAAGATGACGTTGACGAAGAGAGAAACACCTCAATGGGCTCCCCTCCAACAATCAGCATCCCAGAGACATCACCTGTCCATTTCAAACACGGACACTGAGAAGGAACTGCTTATGCGGTCTGCCTGGTTCCCTCCATCTCCCAAGGATCTTCAAATTGATGAGAGTGAATCAGCAGTTTCAGTCCCCAATGACAAGGTCTCATTGGTTGAGGAAAATGCATCCTCGGTAGATAGCGAGGTCCCGTCGATCGATAACATCGCTCCATCCAACGAGATTCGGAAGTCGTCCATTGCCAGCTGTAGCAGTGAATCTTGCATTGATAACGCAACGGTGCCCGTAGAGAACAGGGTTTTGACTTTGCCAATGGACAGCAGGCCGACATACACTACTCCTGTGGATATTAGAACATCGTTCATGGACTCGAGAGCGCCGACGACCTCTGTTGTTGACCATATTGCCTCGTCTATTGAGCACGTTGTCTCACCTCCGAAGACTAAATTGACTACTGAAGAAGCTGTGCAGCAACTCCATGATCTTGTGGAGGAAGCAAAGCTCAATGCTCAATTCAGTAGTCATAGTCAACACCTTCAAGACGTTTTGAGCGGGGCGACCCGAAGCCGTCGTCAATCGCGACAAGGCTCTGGATCGAGCGAGCATGGGTCCTCTGCAGATATTTATGAGTTTCATGATTCTGATGACGAGAGACGTCGGGCTCGAGCTATACCGGGTTCTCCTGGTATCTCGCAACTCGTGCACACGGTGAAGCCCAACTCCACTCCCACTCGGCCGACGCCTCCGTCTTCTGCTGTACCCTTGGAAATTGTAATTGACAAGCCGGCCACACTCATGATGGCCTCACCACCAATTCCGGCACAGCTCAGTTCTCCAAAGCTGAAACTTCCGTCGCCTGTTGTTTCTGTTTCAGTTCCTATAAAAGAGGAGCCTGCTCCCGAGCCGCATGTTGTGCATGTTCAACCACCACTACAAAGCTCAAGGTTACCGACTTTACCTATTTCCAGTGTCTCACCTGTTACTCGGACCAAGACACCACCCACTTACGTACGGAACAGCGTTGATGAAACGATTGAAGAGGTTGTTCGTGGCTGTGGAGGCAGTCTCCCTGATCCGGAGATTCCTCCTATTTCACTGCCCATTGCTCCTACCTCAAGGTCATCTCCTAGAGGTCGAGGAAGATCCATTAGCAAGGACTCTAATGACGAAATAACGGCCACGATTAACCGTGTGGCTTGCATGGACACTTCACCTAAGCGTACCAACATCTCCATGCCAGCACCCACGCCCAGCCTCGTTGAACCGCCGGTTGTTCTTGGCGGAAACGGTCAACCAAAGATCCCTATCATTGAGACGCGAACCGATTCTCATGGACCACAACCACCTACATCCAGTGAGGTATTAATTGATCCTCAAACCGGACATTTGACCCAGATGATGAGGCAATCCGACGAAGGCCAGTACATCCCGGTCGCAGGCCAAGAAGCATTCAAACCGAATCATGCTCCAGGTAGCCAGCCACATCTGTTTCAACAACAGAACAAGCCAATCATCAACAAACCTGGTTTGGCAAATGCTGGGGAACTGGAACGAGCTGGTTCTATTGAGCGCGTACAAGTCGACTCTCAGCCTTTCCAGATTCAAATCCATAAAAATGAGGGACTTCCTGCTATGCTTGCTCAGCAACAGCAACATACACTTATGCTGCAGCAAAAGCAACATCAGCAGCAGCAACAACAAGACGAGCTGCGACGTAAGCAACAACAGCAGTACTTTAGCCAGATGCAGCAACACCAAGCGTTTCAGCAGAGCCAGTCCCCTGGACCACCGCCAGTCAGTACGCCGAGTCCGATTGTTAAATCTGCTCCAGTGAACCCTTACTTACATGGAAAGCCTGGGCCAATCGCCACATCAGATCCTGCAATTTCAAGCCCATATTTATTTGCTACCAACTCGAGTCCTGGTCAAAGTCCACCTGCAAGACCGCCGGTCATGTATGGGACTCCTCCACCGTCTCATTCAGCCTCAATGCAAATGCCGCAGACACCCTACAATCAAGGTCCCTTGATTCGACCGCAAGATCCTCATGGTTCTGTTCGGTTAGGATCGCCTATAATCCGCCACCCAGCTCCTGGACAGCCCCAGCACATTCCATCACCTGGGCAAGTTCAAGCTCAGCTTGTGCGAATCCCGCAGATTCCAATGGCTACGACGATTACGAAAGTGGAATCTCGTAGCGAAGAGCATAACCGCATGGCCAACATGATCCAACAACAGCAACATCCATCCGCTGTGATTATGACTACAACCAGCGCTAACGCTCTAGGAATGAGCGGGGGACCGCATGGAGGTTCAATCGTTCGCGGCACAACACTGCCCCCTCATCAGCTTCAAGCACGCGTGCATGTAAGGGAACTTTGAATTTGAATACAGATTTCTCGTTATAATTTCGGATTAATTTTCATTCTAAATTAGCTCAGTACGTTAACTTCCTAACCTTTGTTAATTGATCAGGAGGGATTCGGGTCTTCACAAGGACCGCCAAGAATTGAAATTAGTGGGAGTATGGTTCAGAGTTCAACTCCTAGTTCAATGCCAAGCCGAATTCTGCAGCAGCATGAACAGAGTCCATCCATGCATGGTAGAATGCCAGCTCATATGACCATGGAACAGCCTATGGTAAGTTTAGTATTAGGTTATTTTAGTCTGGTCATTGGCGGTTAAATCTTAAAGACTAGTTTGATTTTGTGTATCATGTGTGGTGAGCTGTAAATGCATAGAAAGATAACCGAATCGATAAACTCTAGGAATCTTCATCACCTGCACCCTTGGACTTGGTGACCCAGTCCTCACATAATCACAGCCTCCATGCTCGCTCCAATTCTAACACTAACAACAGTAGCACTAACTCTAAAGTTCATCAGGCTCGGCAGGTATTTTATGATACTTCATTGGGTCATGCCGGCTTTAGTTTGATTTTTCGTTGTTCGTGTAGGTATTTGAAGTAGTTGAATTTCAAGTTTTTCCTTTCCATTTAATTTTTTTTACTAAACCCGCACCGTCGTTATTGCATGCGTACACTTAGATTTAACTTAATATTTTTAGTTGAGTATTGTAGCAGTTTATTAAGAGTTATACTGTCAAGTCATATAATTTAAGTAGTAAGTACATGGTATGTGTGTATTATTTAAACGTACTGTAGTGTGTATCGTGTGCAACGAAGCTCATTGTTCCCCGACAAAACTCGACTTAACCCATGGTACCCGGGGTATAACCCCGACAAAATCGGCTTTTACCTTACCCCGGTTTTACTTTTTTGACCGGTACCCCGGGCACGGTAACCCCTCCCGTGCATCTCTGGTTATATTGTCAAGTCATATAATTTAAGTAGTAAGTACATGTGTATGTGTGTATTATTTAAACGTACTGTAGTGTGTATCGTGTGCAACGAAGCTCATTGTTGACAATTTGTTTACCGAACTGGTTCTATTGTAATTTATAGGCTGAAGGGAGACTGGTACAGCCAGTCCGGCCGACGCAAATGGACTCTCCTCACTTCAACCCGCACCAACAAGGGGGATATCCTCATCACTACAATATCCCTGTGTCAATGGCCAATATGCCTACAACTCATGGGCAGTCTTCCAACATGGGCTACGGCATGAGACCAGGCTCAGTCGAGAGCATGCAACAAGGTATTCCAACGTCCTTGGACCGACCCCCAGCAGCACATCTTATTCCTCCACACTTGTCTTCGCCGCATCTTGGAGAACGTGGGGCTGAGAGTCCTCACGTAGTCCCTATGTACAGTCACCGCCAGATTGCTGTCAACCACGGTGGACAAGGGCAGAGTCATTCGGGACAACATCACAGTCCGTCAATTCCATCCGCTCATCAACAACAAATGAGACAGACCTTCCCATTCCCGTTTGATTACGATGAAGCTGGTCGGGGTTTCACGCGCTCACCCGGCTATACGATTCAAGAGCGTGAGGCTATTCAAGCTCGGGAAAGAGACATAATGTCGGGTCACGGCGGTTCACCGTTCAATGCCAATCGGCGAGGAACACCTCCACCAGCTCACGGTGTTCCACGATTTGGGCACATGGCCGATGCTCCTCCGCAAAGACGTTCCGGACTCACCACCGCCACCACCCCGGGACTCAAGCACAACTCCGCCACCGGACTCATTGCTCTTTCTTCTTCAGGTGAGAATCGTAAAATTCAACTTTAAGCATACGTGAACATTTCATAATTCCTAAACATGCTTCTTCCTGCAGCGTTATCCAATTATGTGGCAAGGCATGCTGGCGCTCAAGAACGATAGTGCTGCTTGTCAGTTTCACTTTGTCGCTGGAAATATGTCTGTTGCTCGTGAGTCTTTGCCATCTCATCAAATGCCCGACCCGACTTATCCACCATTGAGAATCTCACAGCGAATGAGACTTGAGCCGACGCAACTGGATGGAGTCGCACGAAAATTACAGGTATGATCATGGATTGGATTGATGGTATTACTGTAAATCTAACGTTGTGGTTGATGCTCATTAGCTTATAACATATTTTCCACTGATACAGACGGAGAATGAGTACGCCATGCTGTTGGCACTCCCATGTGGCCGAGATCATCTAGACGTGCTTCAACAGAGTAACAACTTACGAAATGGCTTCATCACCTACTTACAACTGAAACAGGCTGCAGGTATCGTCAATGTTCATCAGCCGGAACAGTCGGCGGTAAGTGAAATAGTAAGTGCATAATATTACTTAAAGTTAATCCATTTTGTACTAATTCATATTCCTGATTTGTCGTTACAGCCGTCGTATGTCATTCACATCTTTCCATCCTGTGACTTTGCCAATGAGAACCTGGCACGAATCGCACCAGACTTACTGGGAGGAGTTGCGGACATTGCACATCTCCTCATC
>VNWX01002749.1:0-11454 GCA_009869905.1 Ceratophysella communis | reverse complement strand
ACGTGATCCGAGTAGTCCCACTCTGACTCACTCTGTCCTTCCCTCCTTGGAAGCTTCCGACTTTCCTCAGTTTCCGACCGGTAGAGCAGAGATGATGATTCCCCACCCATCTTGTCCTTGTCAGTTAACCGTGGTTGTTCTTTTTTAAAATTTAGATTGAGATTATATTAGGTATGCTCATTGCTCATGCTAAAGAGTATTCTAAACATAGGTAAGTATTATAACGAGCTACCGACTTTGACCATTATTACTATAAATCTGACTACTGTCGGACTATCTACCTGCCCTGCCCATCAGTGTTTCTCCGGTTAGATATCAAATTCTGTCTACAAGCTGATGCCAGCTACGTGTCGCCCTAGCAAGACGGCCTACGTTTCGAACGATCGAGGATGTTATGTTGCATGTATTATCGTTAGACCTATCGCTGGAGGAGGTATCGAGACATCAGAGGTGATACCTGGGATGGCTAGTTTGAATTGAACTGAAATCTCTCAACGCGACAACGACAACACGAGAAACGAGAATCTCGCTGCCTATGCACCAATTTTTTGCTGGTGCCATTTTTGTCGGTTCGGTGCCGTATCGGCGCGTCGTCGACGTCGCCTTTCAACAACGGACAGCCAGCTCGAAGCAAGAGGTCAATGACCCTTCGTGGGCGTATCCTTTAGGGTGTTGTTTGTTGCCTCGCAGCAACAGCCGACGACGACGCGACGCTTCCGTCGCACGTCGCACCCAATTCTACCACAACATGCCTACTATGTCTCCTTGCTCATCAATGCTGTCATCCTAAGCAAAGCGTATCGGAATAAAAAATGCTGAATATCGATTGCGCAAAGTATTGGATATTGGATGGATACAAGATAAACAGCATCAAAGTAAAGAATCCCGAAGACCAGCAAAAAACGACATTCCCCGACTAATGGCTGCCAGGTTCCTTGCTGACAGAAATATGCTGCGCTATTGCCATTTCCCATCGACTGATGACTGAGGAGAAGAGATGCCAGGGCGAAAACTTGAACTGATAAATCGATTGCTGATGCGAAGATTGGAATTAATAGCGCAGGGATCGAAATAAAAAGAAATCGGAATCGGAAGGGCAAGTGCAAGTCACAGCAATGCAATGGTCAGACTTCAAATTTTAACTAAAGTTTTTCGAGCATACCTACCAAAAACTTACAAAACTCACATTCGCCTAAAGACTTGGACGGTTGACCGCGGAACCCAAATGTCACGCGTGACTGCGCCACACGCACCGGTGGACAGTTGACCTACTGATGCTTGACCTCGTAGACGTGGATACTTGAAACAAACAAGGAACCTTACCTACGAAAAAACGAATAGCTTCTTTATGCACAGCGGTTGATGTCTAGAGCGTCCTTCCTCGTCGACTTCCTCCGATTGACTGACAGAGGACTGACGACTGACTGACGTCGTAGTCGTCGTCAATTTTGCTTTGCTAAATGCTTGCTGTACTACTGCGCAGTAGCAGTAGTGCGAATGCCTAAGCAGGAATTTTGTCCTGATGATATTTGTGGCGATGCTGCTGTATGGGCGCTGCGTTGTGCCGCCGTCGCCGTTCAGCAAGAGGTCAGTGACCTTTCGTGAGAATTTGTTCGGGAGATTTTGTTTGCTGTCTCTCAGCAACAGCCGACGACGACTCTTGCGATTTGCGATGCACCCGGTTATGCGGTATCATATGTCATATTTTTCCTTGCTCGTCAATGCTGTCATACTATGTACTAAGCGAAGCGCAGCGGAATTAAAAATACTGAATATTGATTATACAAAGTATTGGATGGACACATCATGATAAAGGGCATCAAAGTAACGAGTCCCGAAGACCGGCAAAAACGACAGTCCGCCAGATTCCTCGCTGACAGAAACATGCTGCGCCCCTTGCCTTTAGGAAATGCCAGGGCGAAAACTTGACCTGAATGAATATCCTGGCGGATCGCTGACGCGCGGACAGATGGGATGCGAGGAATGAAATTAATAGCCCGAACAAGGAACCGAAATGAAAAGAAATCGCAAGTGCAAGTCACAGAAATGAGCAGAGTTCAACTAATGAACTAAAGTTTTTCTACTACATATGACAGTATAATGAAAACATAAAACTCACCTTCGCCCGAATGGATGTGGACGGTTGACCGTGGAACCCAATGTCACGCCTGACGGCGGCACACGCACCGGTGGACAGCTGACCTACTGATGCTGTGATGCTTGACCCCTTGGACGTGGACACTTGAAACCAACGATCGAGGAACCTTTAATAACAAATAACTAAAACGTTAATTTGCTGTTTGCTGTGCGGTTGATGTCTATTGAGCGTCCTTCCTCTTCGACTTCTTCCGATCGACTGACTGAGGATTGACGACGACGACGTGGTCGTGGTCGTTGCGTTTGTTTTGCTGATGCTTGCTGTACTACTGCGCAGTAGCAGTAGTGTGCACGCGACGGGTATTAAAATTCCGTGAGTGTGCATCATCGGCCGCCGACGACGAACGCAACCAAACGAGCACAGCGGTCATTGACCCCAAAAGGGGCCATTGAACCCAGAAGAGTTTCAGTGAAGGCAGTGGACTGCACGACGACGACGGCAGCACTTGGTATGAAGGTTTTGTGCTCGTGCTATTTTGCTATAATTTCAAGCAGGTCACCACAGGTCATTTCACAACCACCTCGCACCATACGTAACTCTTGCGTGTTACGGTGACCAGCCTATTGCGGCATTTTTGAATTTGTAACAAGTTGATGATCCTAATAACCGTAATTATTATGTGTAGACAAATTAGCTGAATTTAATAATGAACATTTATTTATTGAATTCATAATGCTATGAACGGCATCAATAGGCATAACCAAAAAATTATTGTTCTGAGTTGGCAGAATTATTATTATTAGTACTGATCTCGTAGTTTTTGATTCGGCTATTCAGCTTGTTGAACGGCGTCATGAAGAATTTCTTGAGGTTATTGCCAAACCTTGCAAAAATGCTGCTACTGCTTCGGTGTACCGTTTCATCATCTTTAGGTTCGTCTGGTAAGGGTCGAAACGTCTTCGTCGCGAACGGTCTAAAAAATCAAAGGTCAATTTAAAGATTTCTGACATGTATTAAATTTGTAATCTTATAAATTTCTATAAATAAACGCACGTCACTTTATTCTTCTTCGGGACAAGACTTGTTCGACCAAGAGTTCTCTCGATAAGTGGTGCCTTGAGCGTTTGTCCAGGGTCCCTTACATCTTGCATAAATGGCGGAGCACCTACGCGACCTGAATCATAGGATTGAATTCGCCGGTAACTGCCCTTTCCGGGACCTTTCTCCATTTCCAGCTTGTCCGCGTGGCTTAGAAAGATGCGGGGCTCCTTGACATAGCCTAGGCTATGGAGACGTGTGATGACTTCGCGACGCATCTTGGCATATTCCAGTGATGACTCGTATTCGGCTGCGAACATGGTTTTGGATTTAGTTTTCTGATTCCAGCGGTGAGTGTTCGGGTCTTCTTCCGTCCCTGTAGCAATGCATTAATTCGTAATCAAAACTGTGAGCTTATGATCTGCGTACGCTGGCAGGTCAAATTTACCAATCTGTCTCGGATTGTGAAATATCGGTGATGCCGATTGCGTTATCTTCATCTGTAGTGGAACTAACGTAATGCCGCTCTTCCTCATCTTCAAATCGAATTTTTCGCTTCGATTTCTGTTTGACCTGTGCTTCTGGATCATCCTGTTCATGGCCGCTGTAATGAGATCAGAACTTTGATGAGACTTAAGGGCTCAAGTACAAGTCGTAACATTCTTAAGCTTTTACCTGTCCGTGACTTGTGATTGAGACCTCAACAACTGAATTTCTCGCATTTTTCGATTATGACCTGGACCTGACTGCTGAGTTTCAGTATCTATAGCCTCCGTAGCCTCTTCATCCTCATCAAATGATTCATCCTCTACTGCGCCGTGTCCACGGAAAACTGGAGTTTCAATGACCGGAGCATTCCTCATGAAACTATGATCGAACCCTGTGCTGCTTCCCATGAATTTCAAGTATAAATTAGGATGTTCCAGTGGGGACACTAATTCTAGTTTTGTCTCCATGATGGACTGTGGGATATTCAGTGATTTCCGGTTTCGAAATTTTCGGGGATTCGTATACGATTTCAGTTTTTAACATTTTAAATATTCCGGAAAATTTCGAGTCTATATGCTGTGTTTTAAAATTTTCTTGAAGAAACTTGGAACCATTGCCCGGGCTACAAAAAAACGATGTCATTTTTCAGTGCATGTGCATATATCGTTTCGATAGACGCCAGTTGAATTCGAAACAATAGAAAACCCATAAATTCGGCATTACCTAAAAATACAATGCCATAACTTTGGCGAAATCATCACATCACAAAGCGTACGAGTTACGAACGAAGAGTTGATTGCCTTGAGGTAAAACAGATCTGTGATCTGCTCTCATTAGCCTGCTGGCCACTATTATTATGTTATTTGTTATTGAGCTTAGACTCGTAGAACCGTTCTGACGCACGACTATTGGGGTTTTTCGTATTTTATCGACGGACAGGATAGTTGAAGCAGTATAATTTACACTGTAAGCAAACAAATAAGTATAGGTAGATATTTTTCCACAACTTTAATTCATTCCGGTATGGCGTTTAAAATATACCTGAACATATTAAAACATACAAAAATGTCTCATTTTAAATTATCTCAAATTCACGAAAAACAGAGTACTTAATCGACGTTGGGGATTAACTCATATTTTTGAAATAATAAATCAATGCAAACAAAATGTTAAACTGTTTGAAAAACACCATGAATAGTCCATAATTCCCGTGATTTCATGTAATATCATGATGTACCTCTAATGTCAGCATAACTTATTAACAATTACACAAATATCGACATAAAAGATACACGTAATAAAAACACAAACACCTATAATTCGCACACAACAATGCGTCCGTATTTGATAAATATCTCAAGCTTATTGCAATGAGCCAAAATGCCTATATATGCCGAGTACCTACACACGCTTTGTTACTGGCTTTACCAAGGTCAAGGCCTTAAAGGTTTTTTTTTCTGCAATAACCCAGTCAGGTAAATAACTAACTTAAGGTGTAGTTTATTTGCTATGCAATTAATACTTTAATTCTCTGACATTGGCAATGTGCGCTAGGCAGAAGATCTCAGATAGGCGATAGGTAGGTACCTTATCTGCTTACGCTCACACCTGCAAAAAGTCCAGAAAACAGGTTTTCTAGCCTATAAATTAAAAGAACGCTGACCAGGCTCATCTATACCTTATTTGTACACGTATGTCCATTGTCCATGATAATAATATTCTAGTCGTCAGCATCCGGAATCTCAATATCTTGTCAGGCATGCAGTTGCTGATAGCATCCTCGGTTACGATCTTCATTTGCAGCAGTTGTGCAAGATCAGATTTAGAAATAGAACTGGTTGCATAGTTGCCATTAGTATCCTTCCATTTACCGCGTACCCTTTGACCCCTTAAGAGGATAAAAAGTGCATCATGTTTGAAGCCGATTCTTCGTCCTCGCTCATCAGTTCATCTTCAGGCGGAAGTGGAGCAAGAACTAGTATCACGGCTAATGGAGCCAAGCTCCCGTCGTCAAACGGAGATTCAGTAAAATCACCGAAAATCTCGTCCGAATTTGATTCTTCGAAAGCGGATTATACAGGTTTATAAATGATTAAATATTTAAATATTATTGTTTGATTCACGCCATTTTGCTCGATCAATTAGCCTAAGCTGCGTTTTCTGGAGTTTTACGCATTAGTATGACAATTCAGTATTAACCACCGCTTGAAGATTAATCTTGTTAATAATATTTGCAATCTGAAATCTGGGAAATAAAATAGCTCTGAAATTGAAACTCTCCAATCAAAATTGTATAGTTGAACTTTCAGTGCAAATTAAATTTCCTCTGCATAATACTTAATTTTGAATGCGAGTGAAATCGTGATTTGATTAAATCTGCGGAAATTGCAAATTAGAACTGACTCATTGTTGAATGAAATGCAGTCCAGACAAGACACAGGTCGCATCTCAGGCTTCCCAACGCAGCTCGGCTTAGAGCCACCCCTGCCCTGGCGCAGCATTTTCCGGTATCCGGGTATCCTAGGGAAACTGAAAATACACCTTCTGAGCCGGCCGTCTGCCCTCATTATTTCCGAATTACACCATAATGCGTAATGGTCAACAGCCTCCCCGTAGTTGCGTCATCCTACCCGCGACATTGGGTACGAAACCCATCTGCTCTTAATACCCTTATAATATAACTCAAGTGTAATTTATCCGCCCGCCATTGACCATCCGGTAATGAGGGCTTATCCTGTAGCCACGCATTTACAAGTCGGAATCGGAAATAATGGTTTGCTACAGATTACTATGCTGGGCAGAGGAAACTCGATACATTGCTGGGGGTTGCTGCGGGGTGAAAGCTTGCCTCTTGCAATATAGATTTTGCAGAGATTCGAAACAGAGTATTTGAGAGACAATTAGTGAGAGAGTGAAAGCTGAGTCCAGGTGCTTTCAATGTTCAACGAGCCAATAGCACCCCTCCCTCACACTACACACACACCTGCAGTTCAAGCAGATGATCTGATTACAGACACAGGTAGCGGAACTCCGGACGCATTATGCACTTGGCAACTTGTAGCATCTCCCACAAAATCTGTAGTGTCTATAAATGCATGCCCAGATTCGGAATCAAGTCTCATTTGACAGCTAGCTTTTCTCCAGCCAGAGCCAGAAATACCTGACTTTCACTCTAGAAATACAGCCCTGAAATTTCACTTTCACTTCTGACCAAATGCTAGTGGAAAATGTCTGAAGTCGAGATTGAAATTATTGAAATCGAACGTCCAGGTTGGCTAACCTTTGTTCTTGTGTAAATTTATTGCGTTATTGTCATTACGAAGTGCCGTTGCGTAATGCGTTATGCAAGCGTTTTGCGTTTTGAAGACTTTGCTATCTCTTTTGTAGAAGTCAAAATTTAAACGCGAATTATTAGATTTTTGGTCAAAATAATTTTGGTTTGATTTTCTAGGTGAAAAATCGGAGGCTAGCAAGGTCAAAGAAGATGATGCCCAGCCTGAGCAGAGCAACATGCTTTCTTCTACTGGAATTCAGCCTGGAAGAACACGGAGCAAAGCTAAGAAGGTAAATCGCTATTTTTTAAAGGCGTACCACAATATTTATGCGGAAATTCTCAACAAATTATTGATCTCCAAAGGCTTAATTATAAAAATGCTAATTTTCAACCTTAGGTCTGTGGGGTCTGTGGTGACATCGCCAAGAGCTTTCATTTTGGTGGACTGTCTTGCGACAGTTGCAAAGCATTCTTCCGCCGCTCCGTCCACAATGACGCACATTTGGGTTTCCAATGCGCTCATCAGGCCGGATGTGAGGTGACGAAGGAGTCTCGAAAGTCTTGTCAATACTGTCGATTCCAAAAATGCATTGGAATTGGGATGGAGAAGAAATGGGTTATGTCCGAGCAGGAAAAGACGCAGCTCATTCAGCAACGGTAATTTATTAATTTGGCAGCAAGAAATGACCTAACGTACGCTTATTCCAAAATTCTTTTCAAATTAATTTAATTATATAAATGTATATGGCGCTTCAGCAAGGGGAAGAAAGACACTCCTGAAGACCTCGTTCCAGCAGCACCCGAGGCTGCATCCGAAGCCGAATACGAGCCAGATGTAAGTCGAATGCTGGAATTCATGACGGCAGATGAACGGGACGAGATTGAGTGCATTGTGAACAAGTACCAGCATTCTTATCGGGAAATACCATTTCGCGTCTCTCAAGTTGAGGGCACGAGGAACACCGTAGAAATCGTAAGATAAATTTGATCTTTGAAATCGACATTGCTTTTGAACCTTCGGGTGATTTCATCAAATTTTGATTCAATTCAGATTCAAATGTTTACAACAATACTGCGAAGATTCGCTTATTTCACGAAGTTGCTACCGGAATTCTCGCAACTGTCAATTGCGGATCAAAGCTCTCTTCTGCGGGGTTCTGTTTTGGAAATGTGTTTGCTGCGTGGAGCTCTGTCTTTTGATTTTAAAAGTAATCGATGGCCCAAGACTGAGAACATGGAATTTCTGAAGGATTGCCCGAAGTTAAGGGTAATTGCGAAAATAATTAACATCTAAATTCAGACGAATATCTTGAATTTCGAGCTGATTCGGTGATCTGTATTTTAGGTGGAAGACATGGAAAAGCTCGTATCGAAAGATCTGTACGAGATGCACATGCAATTCATCAACGGAATTCAAGAGCTTGGCGCAGATGAAGCGACGGTCATGATCTTGCTGTTGATTGTTTTGTTTTATCCGGATCGGGCTCCGTTCCAATCTGCGGAATATATTGGAAAAGTTCAGGAAAAATATCTCCTGCTGCTGGACAAGTATGTCCAGTGGCGATACGGACCAAAGGGATCACGGACGTTTCCAAAGGTATAGTCTAGATATTCTATTGTGGTTATACATTTCGCAATTAATTCGGAAATAATAAAAATTTCAGCTACTCGCGAAATTGGCTGACCTCCGCCAGCTCAACGACTCCCACACGGAATATAATTTGAAAATGACCAAGAACGAAGTGGAAAGAATTCAGGAACAACTTGGAAACATCAATTTGAACCCTTATCCACAGTGGGTACTTGTCGAAGACCAGCATGGGTCAGACGAATCCACCCGGTCAAGTGCACAGGATTACCAGAGCATGTCACCGCCGCGTCCAGGACCACCGCACCAGCAGCAATTGCCGGAATACTATTCTTCGGCCATGGAACAGCAAGAGCACCAGAGCTTTCCGCCATTTCAGGACTTGTACAACGTAAGTCTACCTCATCAACACCCAGAAGGTCAAACTCAAGCGTATCCGATCCAAGTCCCTCCAGCTCAGCCTTCCCCAAGGGATTTCTTCGCCCAATTCGTTAATCGAAAGATTCCGGTTCTGATTAACAACCCTTTCGCTCCGTTTCCAGTGGAGACCGAGCTTGCAAATGCCAGAGCGTTTTTTCAAAATATGGGAGCCAGTGGGATGGGCCAGCAAATGCCAATTGACCCATCCGCTTCGCAACTTCGAAGCTCAGCCGCTCCTGCTGGAGATCAAATTTCCCAATTCAGAGATATTCTCGAATCCAGTGACCCGAACATGCTGCGTCAGTTGAAAGAGTCGCTGAGTGCCGATCAAGTCTCCAAACTTCAGTCTGTCTTTGGATCCGGAGGAGACAGTACGCCTATGCAAGCACCAAGCGGGCCTATGCCCTTTGACCTCAGCAAAATCCCACCAGAGATGATAGCAAACTACATGAGCGGGGGTGGAATGGGAAGGGGTGGATCATCCCTCTCTCCCGAACTACAACAGCTAGCCGCGCAGTACGGATACCCGACCGGAGCTGCGACCGGAAACGCTGGCTATTCAGGAGCCCCCACCTATGACCAGTGGCAAGGGGAGCTCCATCCACTGGCACATCAGTCAGGGGCGGAAATGATGCAGCATTTTCACGAGCTTCAGCAACAATTTGCAACCCCGCATCAGTCGGAACAGCTTTTCAACCCGGCTGCACACATGGAGACCAGACCCGACGTTGGTCGTGGGTATTCAGCTGACCAACAACAGCAAGATTATGTTCGCCAGTACTTCCATCATCAACAACAACAGCAATACCAAGAGCAGTACAATAATTGGGGAAATTGAAGCATTTTCTGCAACATTGCAAGGCCGTTTTGAATGACCTTGTACTTTAGGATTAAAGGTCACAGGTCAGGTAAGGCTTTGCGGTTTATTATAACCGCCGCCGGCTTACCGTAAATTCTGAACATTGTAAAAAATATGTAAATTTTGAACAATCAATTAAAAATTGTAAATATATAGCTTTATTAAGTACAATGAAGCCAGGATTCTAGATTCGTTTAAGAATTTGAATATCACAGTCTATATCCTCCACGTTGCTCTTCGCTTTCTCATTGTGGCCTTGAGTTTCCCTTCATGCTAGTCTTTGACCTTGTCCTAGCAGGAGCTGGTTGACCTCCTCCTGCCGGCGGTGGTGGTTTCCATTTCCGAACACTCGGACCGGGCACTTGAATGGACTCGACTCGGATCTAACGGATTATTCCTAGCAGCCTTGTAGTCCTCCTCTTTCTTTTCCCGTAAGTAAATTTTCCGTCGATGATACAAAATCCTGGCGTAGCTCCCAATGACCAGAACAGCATAGGTTCCTAAGGTGAATTGACATACTACTGATCCGAGGCAGAAAGCCATGAATTTCGGGTCCTTTAACATCTCTTCCTTTTGGAAGTACGCCCACACGCTAGGAACACAAAGGTGTCGAGTAGTACACATGAGTAACCAGTAGACTGTTCGAGAAAAACGTAGATGAACAGGCTGAAATACAGAATCAAGCCAAATTAGCCAGAATTTACAAAATTCCGAATTTTTTAATGACTCCACCGGAACTATTTGAGAAACTTACGCCAACTAGAATATAAATATCCGTATAAATGCTGAAAAATGCCATCATAGCCAGCCCCATAACCAGATACGAGAATTCAACTGAAAATTAGGATAAAAATTAGTTGAGCCAGCGAATTATTAAATTGAAAATAAATTTCGCATAGCAAGTACTTCTAACATCGGTGAAATAGCCGACGGCGTACGCCAAGAAGAAATGTGATGGTACCCTGCAAAATAACAAGGTAGATTATGTATGCTATTATCCGGCTACCAATGAAATTTCGCCCCTTAATCCCTCACCAGTAAATCGAATTTAATAAACCGCCTTGCCGCCTTCTCAAGTTTCATACAGCAGCAAGGATTAAAGATGCTATTATCATAAGGATCCGGTTCACCGATGGCTTCCAGATGTGCTTGCAAATGAGTGGCGACTTGATCCATCGTGACGCCAGTATATCCATATGAACCCGTTCTTCGATGTCCATCCCAAAGACCTCCAGTAGTCATGCTGTGCAAGGAATGCCCTGAGAAGACACCTCTGAACGAGTCCCGCCGACTGCCCGGCGGGGTTAACGGCTCACTACCAAGTGGTCTAATGGTAGGGCCCTTCAGATAATGTGACGAGTATCTATTTGCAAGTCTTTTTGGAAGTTCTGGTGGTGGCGGTAATGGTGGGAGAACGTAGGTTTCTTTTGTGGGTTTTGATATGACCAGTGGTTTTACTTCCGGTTCTTCAGGCTTTTCTTCTTCGACTGGCTCGGGTTTCACTATTTCGGGTTCTGAGGCTCGTGCAAGATTTCTTGCTGCAGTATCAGCTAGCCAGCGCTCGAATGCTTCGTCAGCCGCTCCAGTTATTTTTTTTTTATAATCGTCATCGTCAGGCAATCCCTTGTAGCTGTCGTCGTCATCATCGACGTCGTCGTCGTCTTTAGCATCTTTGAGTTCCTTAAGGT
>VNWX01002748.1:0-11455 GCA_009869905.1 Ceratophysella communis | reverse complement strand
TGCACTGAAGAAGTTCGAATTCAGCAAAGTAGCCAAGTGGTGGAGAGAAAGCAAGCTTTTTATGCCACACAAGCTGCAACGAAGTAGAAAATGACGTCGATTATTGCCAAAACCTTTAATGTTTAAAAAAAAAAGACCAAAAACAATTAGTTGCAGTAATATTAAGCTTTTTAGTGTTACTTTAAGTTATTGACCGACTCACAAGAGAAAGTATGTGTGCCGTAAAATGATGCGGCCATGCGGAAACAATTTCCAAAGATTGATTCTCTTGTCTCCACTGCAAGAGAAAGCAACAGTTACTTTATATATACAATTCTTTATGTTCTTGTGTGTGAATTTTTCATAAATATTTCATAACCTCGTAAGTTTCTCTGTACTTTTGAGTCCCACTTCCGGAGTTGATTCGAAGTGCACATCGACACCAATCGCGATAGCCTTGAAAGGACTCAAAGTGGTATCGGAAAAAGAGCTCTCCGCGTGCTGGTGGATAGACATGGCAGCAGCCCTCCCAGAAATAGTATGATCCAACAGCTCCGCAAACCACGCCGATCAGCAACAAAAGTCCGAACAGAAAATGCAAAACTCGATTCTGCGATATAATTTAATGAGTTGTGTCATCGTCATCACACTATTAACTGCTAATCGTTAATCCTTAAGTTCAGGAAGGATACCATAGTTTTCGTATGCCCATTGCCTCTAGAGAGCACAGATGAAAATACGAGAAATCCGAGGGCAAAGAGCCAAGCCAATGATGAGGAATACGATAAAGATGATGTTCAGCGGTTCGACGATATATCCAAGTCCATAACCGTAGTAATCGTAAAAACCTCCACTTCCATCATAGCTGTTCAAATCATTGGGAGATCCAATTGAAGCCAGTACAATCGCCATAATTCCTAGTATCTGCAAATATAATAAATTCGAATGATCAAGTTTACCATTAGGTATGTTTATCTTGCTGGGAACTCGACTCTAAATTGCAGGATTGCGATTTGCGATTACTCTTAAAAAAAAGGAAATAAGTTATATAAAGGAAAATCGTACCAGAATTATAATTCTGATAAATCCGCCGCATGTTGAAAAGTACGACGGGTTAAATTTTCTAGCAGACGCCACCGGAACTTGATCGGACATTATTGTGCTTGGATATAACACAGGCATGGAGCCAGAAAGACGACTGACACTGACAATCAAGAAATGGCGTAGAAGACCACAGTAGCAATTCCGGAAACGCAATGACGATATCACTCAGCAATCCGAATCACTATTGCGTCAATTGAAGGCAATATTTCTCGTCAATTAAAGATACTTGTGTTTCGTGTTTCCTTACATTTGCATTACTTTGATTTGCTAAGTAAACACGCAAAATTTCTGGAAGATCCATCAAGTGAATGAAAGCTAATCCAGACATGACTTTTGAACATGCAAATCATGTCTACCGGCAGATTTGTCCCAACTTCCAATCCCTATCGGACATTCCCCCCGAAAACTTTAAAAAATGATGCCTTAAATAACGCACAATTGGAATAAAATACATAGTTAAAACTTTTCATTGGGATAAATAGTCGGGAAATAAATTCGAGCAATTATTTCTTCTGGACACATTAAGAGCAGTCAATAAGCTTTGGTTATGATGAAACTCCTGTGATCTAGAATTCTAGAGATTTTTAATGTCGGACTTGAACCTCAAACTTGACTTTCTTCCCAATAATTAATTACATTTTTCAAATAAATCACTGCTCATACATATAAGAACCTTCTGGATTCATTACGCTAATAAAATAAAACGTTTGGTCTGAAATCCACTTAGGGAGTTTCGGGGTTGGCAACTTTAGCTACCAGCAGCAGCGTGTGTCACCAAAATGCGGAGGAGTCCCAGTCCCAGTAGTAGTGCGACCGATGCGATGTGCGTGTGTACCCCACAGATCAAAATAAGTGTTTTGTCTTTGTCCATATCCATTACTGGCAAAAATTATTTATTGGTTGGCTTCTTCCTGACTGTATGTATTAAAGGTTCACGGATTTCGTTCTGTGACTCATACTACATTTAAAAGCATTTTATGTCACAGCAGCATGACGTCAGACAATGTCAAAAGCGTGGGTGCAAATTTAAATATATAACGTTGGAAATGCGCGTTGTTTTTTTGCAGGCTTTTATGTACATTTCTAAAACTCCAGAAATCGTCTTATTTATGGAGACTGTCGGCGTGCAATTATTCGGGGATTAGTTGCACGACAAAATGACAACGAACTCTGAGCTTTTTCGTCGGCAGTTAGTGGAATATTCCAGCGTCAGAGTAATTAAGCGTGAGTGATGTGCAGAACTGATACGATATTGCGTGATATCGTATCAATTAATTAAATATCCATTAGGTTCATTTTATAGTCTCCCTACATATTCTAGACGGGCAGTTTCGTTAGCCGCCGTAACACGCTCGCCGTAGTGAATAATAAAAGCAAACTCGTTAATTTTTAGTTGAAAGGTAGCTAAGAATTGTAGGCATTAGGTACTCTTATATGTCAAGGTAATTATAATTCTACCTACATTGCAGGTAAGGTAGCTTATGCATACGTTCAAGCGATAAGGAAGTGAAATTACATTTCTTATCTTTAGAAGCAAGCACGCAGAGTTTATGCGTGTCTATCTACCATGACCCATGACCATGAGTCGTACATATTTGTATACTAAATGCTAATCTGAATTAACACCAAAATATTTGAAGTACATAATCAGAATTCTACTGATTCGCTGTTGTGAAACAAAATCACACAAAGGATCACGCATCACGCAGCATCTGTTCTACTGAACTAACCGTGTTTATTATGGACATATCGCGGAATTATTTTAAAGAGATTGATCGATCGGATGAAACATGCCAATCGGAAAACTGCAAATCTTGGACCTTTGAGGTTTTCTACGTAGATTTTCGGTTGGTTTGGCGAGGAAGTATATATGTCATTTAAATAGTTCTGTGTTCTGTGCCCTTGTCCCTCTTGCTCAAAATACAATAGAGAAATAAAATAGGTAGCGTTGAAAGGTAGGTGAAAGCATTCATTTTCCGAACTTACTAATTACACAAGCAACGGAGAACAGCTTTGGATTGGACAACAGTTTTATTCCTACTTCCTACTACTTTGTACACAAAATTATAAGCTACTACACAGTACACGCTCTTTTGTATGTATAAACTTTATATGCAAAGCTTCCCAATTAGATTTCAAATATTGTACACACGAAAATTGGCGAAGCCCTTCTTATCTTTGATGTTCTTGGCAAGTGTAGAAATATACCCATGCTTCCAGGTTTACATGACATAACATGAATTGTCGTAAAAAATGCATATGTATGAAGTGATGTCAGCAGTAATAATTAACAGACAGTTCCTCACATCGCATCTCATGGCGATGACGATGTGATAATTTTCGTACCGCGTGCATGCGTGGGTGTATTGTATATTGTATACTGTACTCATACAGGATTTTGCATTGGCAGTCTGGATCTGGTCTGGATGGACGCGTTCAATACGTTTCTATAAAATTGTCCGTGCCAAATTTTTTTCGAGATAACTCAACAATTCTGGTTACCTAGTGCATAGTAATTGTATACCGATTACCGATCCGATATCCGATATAGAATCGAGTCCCGCTAATTGCTGGTTATTTGATTTATTGCATTTTGCATATTGAAAACTGCCACTGTATTACATGTTACATGTTCTTGAGTCGACGATGAGATGCCCAGGATTTCCTCAAAATTATTTTTCGTGCGGCAACATTTCGGATTCTTTAATTGGGTCAACAAAATATTTTTCGAATTGGACTAGAGCTGAGCTGATGAGCGCCCAATTATCCTTTCATATTTTTTTTTGTCATTTTCTCTGGGGCCCAAGAGTTAATTCAGACCTTTGAAAATAAAAATTAATCAAGTCCTGCTTCCAGTTCCTGCAGCTATTACGGATTATTGTAGGTATCTGTAATTCCTGTGTACTGGGACTGGGCCTGGGAGGATTGTCAGAACGAACGTTAGGGTTATTGGTTGATTTTCGATTCGTTATTATGATTTATGATTCATGCGAATGAAATGATTTCAAATGCGAAAGCTCTTTGCTCTCAATCGCATTAGCTATCCTCAAATATAAATTCCTAGAAAGTATCCAGGACAATAATTAACTTGAAGGTATTTAACTGTACATTCCACGCACTCTACTAGTAGTTTCCATCCTTTCGTCCCGTTCCGTTCCCATTCACCTGGAGTCAATTCACCATTATCTTAAATTGCAATTGATAATCGTAATCGTAGCGTACCGTATCGTACTTCTCGTAGCATGGTTCACTTATACTGCATAAATGTATACTTAGGTAGCTATGTAGGTATTACCGATATTAGTTAGACTAACCAATTATCAGTTAGTCATTCTTAGGAATTCCATCAGTATTTAGGTAGCAAAAGAGTGATGGATCGGTACTACATATAGATTCTACAAAGTTTTTGTTTTTATAGGGTACCTATACGAATTTCCACTACTTTTATTAGTAAATTAAAATACATGGGTTGGTTGTTCGTTGCTCAGTATCAGTACCTAGGTATAATTAGAAGGTTAACGCTGTCGCTCCCCCCGGCTTGGGCAAAATTATGAATGCAGATGCAGATTGCTTTCAGTCATTCCATTAGGAATAATTTCTAGCCTTAACTGTGTATTGCTGACTTGCTTCTGACTTATTTAATTAATTACCTAGTCAATTTATTAATTATAGCTAAGGTCTTCGAATTTACTTATACCGAATTGGAAGTGGTATTAAAGATGTGCCGGAATGCAGTTTGATTTGAGCTCTGCTAATTTAATTACGTTTTAGGTATTACAATTTCCAATTCTTTTAAGTATTAAGGCTTCCACGAAATTGAAATTGACATTGCAGGTAAAACGTAAATATAAATATGGATGGATACAAATTATCGGAGACAAAATTTGTCGAAAGAATTTAGAGAAAAGCGGAGCTCTAGGTAAAATTAAAATTACGTTTTAGGTAGTAGTTATCCTTTAATCGTTATTATAATAGAGAAAAGGGAAGCCAAACAATTAATTAGCAGCCGCCAAGACGAAGCTGCGCTACTGTTCCCACATTCCTAGAATTACGCCGCCGCCGCCATGCCATTTATATGCCGGCGCTTCTCCCTCCTCCTCCAGCCAGCATAGCATAGCAGCCTCGCCCTCTCTGTTCTACTCTTCTGGCTCTGCGCACAGCCAAGCACAGACCATTCACTCTCTTCTGCTCAGTTGGCGGCTTGGCTTTGGCTGGCGTTTGTTCATTGTGTGGATTCTCTTTGGACCGGCCGGTCTACAGCTTCCATCGCATCCTGGTGGTCCACCTTCCCTCCATCATCATCAACTGTAGTGACAAGTCTCATTGCTCCGGTGCGTGTCATCTTCTGCTCTCTCTTGGGTCACTGTTACAGTTGACAGTGCGGTGTCATGGCTTCCAAAGGAGCTCGGAAGGCAGCGGCCGCCACATCAACAACCACGCCCCAAGTCCCTTCATCAACATCATCGGGTAAGCAAAGGCTCTTTTTGGCTTCCGGTTGTTTCACACATGTGACATGTAGTTCTGGGAATTGTTCTGTCATTGGTTTGTCAGTTGCTAGTGTAAGATCAAATACCCAATAACGCTACCCTGTGCGTCCGTTTCCGTTCGCAATCAGAGCTACTTAATGAATCGGCATCGGCAACAATGCACGTAGCAAGTGCACGGGCGCTTGATGAATGAAGGGGAATTTTTCGAGGGTTTTTTATAGACCCTCCTACGGGAGCTCAGCTCAGAGTGTACATATGTTGGTGCTCCTTTTTGGTTCGTTTTTCTGGGTTTCTCCACATCTTATGCCGTGCGATGTCTATACATCTTGTTCTTTTAATTCTTATTATTCTCTCATGCTGCTTCTGCTATGCTGGCAGGGCCGATTTTCTTTATTCTTTTCTTATTGCATCCCCATCCCCATACATTACATGAGACAAGCGAGCGTCCAGCCAGCAGTACACAGAACGCACAGGCGACGAAGACCAAACGAAAAACGAAACTGGCTTCACATTCTCTTTTCCCATCTTTCTCTCCCCATCTTCACACCTCTTCTGCTTCTGCCATGCACCAACATACAACTCGCTTACGTAATGTTTGCTCGATCACTCTGTTTTAGTTTTACATGATAAGATGTGTTAGGAGAGCCAGACAGAGAGGGCACACCTTCAACCTTACATTTGTTTTATGCTCCATCGATGTATTTACTTACTGTGAGCTTGGTTTGATTGTATAGTCAAAGCATAGACAAACAGGATGAATGAAGATGAAGACTGGAGCGAGCTGCGTGTTGTGGTTTTTGTATGCGCGGTGAAGCCCAGATGAGCAAAAGTAGGTATTACTAGGTATCATCTGCCGTAAAAAATGCCAGTCTCCTCGATTGCTCGACTCGCGCATTAAAGCAGCATGCACTTCGGCGGCGAGCGAGCCCAGCTGCCAGCAAGCAGTATAGTCGAGCCGGCCGGCATACTAGAAACTACATTTTTTACCTGCATCCATCCGCTATGCCGGCACTCCACTACTCGTTCCATCCACACAACACCACACCCATTCTTGCCCATTGCTCCTCGTGATTAAGGCAACTTTCATTAAGTTCAAGTTCACCGTCCGCAATCAAAAATTTAGTAATTTGTATAAACGGTAAATATACCACGTCTACCTCTCCAAAAAGTTTGCGACTTGCGTTCAATCCCACAGGTATCAAAATCAAAGAACTTATGCTGTAGTATTCACAATAGAAACATAAAACGTTAAAACGTACCAAAATGAGCTCTGAATACGAAACACAATCCACAATGCGTTATATTCCGTTGCAATTCTGCCAAATATACCAATCCTATAATTTTTATTATTTTGTTCTAGTTCAAAGTCCAATGACGCCCACCAGGCTGTCTCGAATTCAGGAGAAAAATGCATTGGCATCACTTAATGATCGATTGGCGGCTTACATCGACCGCAACCAGCAACTTGAAAATGAAAATGCAGCCATGTCCAGACAAGTAAGGAGTTCGATATTGTTTCTGCTTCTGCTCTATTGAATAAGTATAAGTATTTAATCAACATTCCAACTGACCTTTTGAATTAGAGCATTTTAAATGTAATCCTATGGTTTGTTCCGTTTCTCTAAGTGTCTTTATCTAATCTCTAATCGTTATTTTGATTTGATATTTAGTTGTCACAAACGGAAGAACACACTTCCCAAAGAATTTCGCGAATCTCCAATCGATATGACAAGGACTTGACGGACTGCCGTCGTCTTGTTGATGAGACAGCAAAAGACAAGGCTAAGTTGGTCTTTGATCATGAGCAATTGAAGTCCGACTACCACGAAATCAAAAACAAGTAAGACTAAAACTAGATATATACTACAACTACCAATAACTATATTTATACTTATTAATCGAAAACACGGAATTTATTTTAATATATATTTGAAATTTAGGTTGGACAAGAAAATCAAAGAAGCTACCAATTTGCAGAAGAGTGTTGCTCAGCTGGAGGCACAAATTGACGTATTGCAAAATAGTGCAAATAAAGCTGGAAGCGAGAGAGACAAACTTGCTACCGATAAAAAGGTACTTAATAGAATTGGAAATATTGTATGTTGTATTTGATTTTGATTAGTTAATGGTAACCACTGACGAGAGTTACTAGACTCGAATATTGAAAATTCACCGAAATGAACCTGTGTGTAGGAACTTGAAGGAGAAGTGGCTCGCTTGGCACGAGAAGTGGAGAACTTGAGGAAACAGTTGGAGAATGAAACCATGAGACGTGTTGATGCGGAGAACAAGCTGAAGAGCAAAGTTGAAGAATTCAACTTCAAGGCACAACAAAGTGAAGAACTCATTGAAGACATTCGCACTCGACGACAAGTTGAGATCCAAGAAGTTGGTGGACAACTCCAACAAGTAAGTACTTAATTGACACTTTGTTTTTCATTATTCATGGGCTGTTCATTTTCACCACGCATTTCACTTTACCAAGCGACGTCCCTAATCGGTTCATGTTATTCGCAATTTAGGAGTACGACGCGAAGCTTCAACAAAGTATTCAAGAACTTCGAGAAGAATATGAAACCCAGCTTCGAGCAAATAAAGACGAATTGGATGGTCTCTACGACCAGAAAGTTTCTGATTTGAAAGCGCAGCTCAAGCGGTATCAGAATGCTGCTGCCACGAAGGGCGATGAGGTTGCGACACTGATTTCTCGCTTGGAAGTTCTAACAACAACATCAAACAAGCTCGAATCGGAACGAAACGGACTTTTGGATAAAATCAGAGGGTTGGAGAAAAGAATTGACGATGATCATGTTCGCTTTTCTAAGCTTTTGACTGAACGTGACGAAGACATCGATCGTTTGGTTGTTGAGAAAAACAACTTGGTCAGTGAGTACCAGGAATTAATGGACACGAAAGTTGCACTGGATACCGAAATTGCCATGTATCGCAAACTTCTGGAAGGAGAAGAGAGACGGTATGCCGTTTACAATTATCTGTTCTAAGTTTGACTTGAAGTTGCCCTTTTTAATTTGATTGATTTCCCGTATTACCTTATGTGGTACTGATATAGTATGCGGCCCGGGGATCGCATACGTTTTTATGTTTCATTACCAATTATTTAAGTAGTAAAATCGTATTCAAAATAATAATTACCTCTAATTTTTACTTAATTTAGATTGAGTATTTCTCCTCGGGGTTCTCTTTTGAGAACTGATGACACACCTGGAGGACGACGAACTCCTCTCCGTGGCGGTGTTAAGCGAAAGCGTGCGACATTTGAAGAGTTTTCGTTGGAAGATACATCGCTTGCGTACGAGTCCAATGCAAAGAGTAATGGCGACATTGAGATTCTTGAAGATGATCCCGAAGGCAAGTTCATCAAGTTGCACAACAAGGGCGAAAAGGTAAGGAACAAACAGCTTTAAATTACAAACTCTACTGGATACTGAAACTGAAGGCAGAAGGCATATCGCAACTTTTAATGGCGTCAGTTCGCTCAAGATCAGTGTATTTAGTAGTAAGCAATTAAGTGTGTTGGCAACATTCCGCTTTGAAAAACGAGTACCTAACAAGTATCTGGTAGCTGTATGGTAATTAAATGTATGAAAAGCATTACAGGGATGAAACTTACTGTACTGAGTTTTTTTCGAAACAGAACTGAAAACCACGGATCCTAACCATAGTTATCAGTATCTGCAATAATTTTTAATGGGGATGTTTAAAGTAAATACACTGTCTACTCTACGTGTAATCGAAGCGTAATTTTAATTTTGAATTCTTGTTGTTTTATGTTTCATGTAGGAGGTTTCCTTATCTGGCTGGCAACTAACTCGTCGTACAGCAGAAGGAGAAACAACCCACAAGTTCCACCGTTCCGTCAAGTTGGATAAGGATGGTGTGACCTCTGTTTATTCATCGGATGTTCAAGGAGTTGTCAATGAACCTCCAACTACGATTGTCATGAAAGGACAGAAATGGTTCTCTGGAGAACATATTACCACCGAGCTCCTCAACACTTCGGGAGAAGTAAGTGCACTTGTTCTAATTACATTTGTATTAGCTGTAAAAGGTATCAATATGAAATCAACGTTGTTTAATATAGGCTATAACTGATATTTGTATTTGTGTGCAGGAAATGGCTTCCAGAGAATCAAAACGGGTTCAGGTTGCTCATCAGCGCCGGCGTTTGGGTCTCGGAACCCACGGAGAGGAGTTGTTTCATCAGGAACCCGACGGAGCACAAGCTGACCGATGTATTATTTGCTAAATCACCCTTAAATTAGATGTTTTCATCGTTCATTTTTGATAATTTTGAAGCTGCCACTCGCCGATTTATACAATTCAATTCAAATGATCTATTATTATCTATTCTATTTCAATTCTAACTGAGACATTCTGTTATGTAGTAATACGAGTTCAATTTTCATGTTCAATCTAATTCTGTTCAAACATTTACTCACCGTATCAGAAATTCAATATGTAATAAATAAATACCTACTGATGAACTCATTGTTTCCACGTTCCGCTATTTATTGACACCAAAAACAGACATTCGAATTATTTATTTCAAACTTCAAGCTAATTATGAAGAAAAAAATAATAAGCAGTACTCGTTGGGCCTGATCGCTGTATTTGGCTGAGTGGGCAGAAGGCCATTTTACCGCGTAGGGACCTATAAAAGTGATCAGCGGATCAACAGCTAAATTATAGTCTATTGAAATCTGTCAAACCACATTTCAAAAAATAACATGAAAACTCTTAAGATAAGATAACTGATAAACTCATTAACATAAAACACTAAGGGCAGCTCGAGTTAAATGAATCTGCCGTACCTTCGTAACAGGCTTAAATTCAGGCTTTGTAAGATATATTCTGATCCATGATTATGAGAAACTGGGATACTGGTAGCCCCTTAAGTCATTAGATAAGTAAATATTTTTTTTTAAAAAATTTAATAATCTATTCAAATAGGAAAATTAGCCATCCAATCATATAAACCTTCCAAAGAAATGCCGTCAAGCTTATCTAAAATTAGCTTGTTCATAAATAACCGTCGGCGATGCTGAGGCAGTTTCCTTCGGCGGCTATCGCCACAAGGAGCGACAAACCCTTTCTGGACAAAAGCCAGAACTAGTCAAACGAATTATTCGCCCAGCTCGACAATTTACCCTACGCGTCTGGCTTCTCGTCCTCGACGCCTGACGCTGTATTTGCTTAATCGTAAAAGGCTACGCTGGTGTGTGATGATACATTATGTACCTGGTACTTATTCTTGTTTCTTGGGCATATATTTCAGAATTATTAAATCTCTGATTTGAAATTAACCCTACTAGACACTCCACATGACCCTACGCGACACGTGAACCAAAACTAGGCGTGGGCAATAAATAACGATAACACATTTGCTCCTATTGCAGACAGAAAATGAAAAACTTTTATTTCCTTGGTCTAAACTTAGGTTCTATAGGTTGAAAATCTGGTCCGGAGTCTTCTGGAAGCGTTTATTTTCTGCTAATGCGTATTTTCGATAAGTCAAAATAAATTAAGCTAAAATAAAAGTCCATTTTCTACATCGCATCATACCTAGAAAAGGAATATACCATAAAAATGATCAAGGTATGAGCAGAATTGAGAAATGCATGCGGTTTCGATACCTTTCCAGCAGGAAGCATACGTAGCGTATCACTAGGTACATAAGATCTTTCAAGACTATTATTAGTACTATTTTAATTTAAAAAATTGCCAGATTCTTGAAATTCCTCGGGAAACGAACGATAACTGTTACTCTTGAAATTATTATGTGTAACTACTAATTAATTGGTTCATAAGACATATTCGTGTGGACTTAACTACTTGTATGTATACGTAGCAGTGTCATTCTGGGT
>VNWX01002747.1:0-11460 GCA_009869905.1 Ceratophysella communis | reverse complement strand
AGCTAGAAATGCCTATATAATTAAATAAATTTTAACTAAAAATTTGGGTGGGTTCCACGATCGTGGTCTTTGAAAAAATTACATCTTTATTGCACCCGCCGCGGTTTAGTACCCGTCATTGTATAGTACCCGCCAAGATATTGCACCCGCCATGGTTTTGTACCCGCCTTGTGTACGTAAGGTAACTCTACGCAGGAGTTGTTTAGCGGGTACAGTGTCCGGGCGGGTACAATAACAAAACGGGTACGATATCGTGACGGGTGCAATACCGTGACGGGTACAATACCGTGACGGGTACAATACTGGTGGGTACTAAACCGCGGCGGGTACAATAAATATATAATTTTCGCCAACGGCCACGATCGTAGAACCCAACCCCTGCTAATAGTTAAGTAAATAATCTTATTTCAGTATTACTTACGGCTCTGGCTAAAATAGCACGTCGAATTGAGAGCGCGCGGAGTGAGTGGATGACGAGCTGCATTTATTCCATGCATCAGCATTTTACTGAACTGATGCGCGGAATTATTTTGCGCGCTGTAGGCTGCTGCATTATTGAACGCGCTACGCTTCATTCAATCAATGTAAAATCTTTAATTTCCAGCATTCTTCTAGATTTCCGTAAATTGAATTTTCAACTCTCATTCAATGACATCTCATTCGTGTATTCCAGTCCAGTTTCGGATTTTGAAAAGTCGCATACATTGAATTTTATTATTAGGTCTTTGAAACAAATGTTTAGCTTGAGTTGCTTGCTTAAAGTAATGCCTTTTATATGGAAAAGTTTTATGCGGACTCCAAGTTGATAGCCCCGATATGATGGTATATAAAATATTCCAGAATGCGTAGTGAAAGTCGGCCTAGGGCCAAGGACCCAGAATAACCTAATAACGTATGCTTCCTCATAGTTTCAATTGGCATTGTGCTAGTTTTCTAGATTTCTAATTACATATTATGAATCATTGACCCGTGACAGGTCCTGGTGACATTCTAAGTTCTAGAAGTTGCGGTGGAGGGGCTATAAGAGGAGTGTGAAGCATAGAAAGCTGGTCAGTGTTCGAAGGTGGCGGTGCGTGGACGGAGTCGAGGCGGAGCTGAGTATGAGTAGTGGGCCGAGATCCGCAGAAGAGTCGAGCTCATTCAGAGACAGCAGCAGCAGCATAGCATAGCAGAGCCCGAGATTCAAGCGCGAGACGGACGAGGAATTGGCCGTTAGGAAGGAAAGACTCACAAACAGCAGAGACTCGACTCTGACTGCACTTCCAGGTGCCCATCTGAGAACGCAGCTCCTTCCTGCTCCTCACTCACCACTTGCTCCTCTTCTACGTGCTCAGTTCTCCCTCCTTCCCACACACAGGACGACATAGAGGACCCGGACACAGGAGGACACCCGCCTTCCTGGGACTCAGCAGACAGCTCACCTGACCTCACCAGGTCAACCAGACGTCCACACGAGCAGTGCCAGCAGCCGGACTCTCAGCTGCCCTTACCCATTCCTCTAACACGCAGTTTAGTGCGTGTTGACTATTTTTACGTTGTTCCTTTCACATTCTTCGCCATCATAGGGTCCGGAAAGATGCGGGCCTCTGCCCTGACGGACAAGGCCGGGGCTAACCAGAAAAATCGGATTACTGACTACTTTCCGGCTGTACGTCGGAGTCAGCGGAAGACTGACGGTGTTCTCAAAGCAGAGAAGCACAGCCTACTCATTCAGAATGTCGAGGATGGAGTTCAAGATGGAATTAAGGTTAGTTCAATGCATTTAGTTAGTTGTGATTCATTTTAAAACTTCCGCAGGTCGTCAACTCGTTATTACACAGCTGACAGCACTAGTCAAAGCCAGAGTAAGAAGATCCTGGTCCCTGTGAGCATGTGACATGCTCATTTGCTCGTGTCACATGTTGCATGCATGTGCTCTGCTCGAATGTCATTTTGCAGGTCTGAGACTGAGACCGACGAGCACGCACTGACTGGTGACTGGATGGTGGCGCGGCGGTGACAGGGAAGCAGGAACTCGTCAGCCATATTGGAAATGCAGCCTGGTCTCCCTATTCACGTACACCACGTTGGGCAACTGAGGGTTTTTCAATGAAGGCCTCAATTGACACCTGAGGCCCTCCACTCCGAGGCTAAAAACCAGGTTTCCTGTGCGCTGTCGCCGAATCATTTTAAAAAAAAAGTTAATGTTAGGTTTTGTGATGCACATGCAACACCTGTAGCGGCCAGGCATCTGTAGCATCTCATACCCTTAGCCATATTAGTCGTTTTAACGTTTGGAAACTCTAATTTAATTGTAGTAAGTATATCATATTTCTAGTTCACCGTGAACCATACATGATGTCACACTACGATGTATGAAAGAATAAGAGCTTGGTCTATTTTATATTCGGCTGGGCTCCCTTTCACCTTTCTCTGAACTCGTCTCTTAGCTTTTTACTTTCATATTCGAAGTTGGATTTAAGATTTAACGTGTCACAGGTCGCAGCGTTACTAAAATCCTAACATAAGTGTGCTAAAAGCATTAAAAAACCAATGTGTGTGAAACCTTTCTTGGTTTTCAACTTGCAAATCCAGAACCAAGTATGAACCTGGCTTGGATTTGAACCTGAGTGAAGGAATAGGATTCTCAATACAGGGCCAAGGGATAATAAGAACAGAGGACTTCATAAATTAAGCCTAAATTCTTGAAACCTGAACCTTGCAGGCCTGTGTGGCCTGGCCTAATTGGTTCTTGGATAATTAGAAAGGTGTGAATATGAATGGGAAAAGGGCAATATTTCAAAATAGAATTGGTTTACTTTATGACAGCTTGTTTTCAATTCATGACTTGGAAGAACGGTTGCTTCTCTGACCGCAGGTTGTTCTTAGAATTAGGCATCAGGTAGTAATTGACACTCCGCCAACCTTTCAATTCTACGTATAATTTATCATCAACCACACCAAGACTTCTTTATCATAGATTAGGTAGTCACTTTCTTGTCAGTATTTTAATATTCGAGACTGTAACTAAAGTTCACCAGTAGCGTATCTGTATTTCAGAAAAGCCATGAATTCCAGCTTCATGTCATCTAATGGGAATTATAATAATGTATTTACAGAAGAAGGAGTTCCCTGGAAAGGGCCGTGGTATTGTGTCAACACGGAAGTTTTTAAAACATGAGTTCGTGGTCGAGTACGCCGGTGAGCTCGTTGACGGGGATGTTGCTAAGCAACGGGAACAGGATTATGGAAAGGATCTCCGTGTTGGCTGCTATATGTATTATTTCACATATCGCGACCATCACTACTGGTAAGTTGGAAATAATTGAGCTACTGAATTTAAAACTCGAGTTGAGCTATGATGAAAATACTAAGAATTCACTGGTTTATTTTGTAGCGTGGACGCAACTGCTGAAACTGACCGATTGGGACGTCTCTTGAATCACAGCCGAATTGGAAACTTGATGCCCAAGATCCTGGAAGTGAATGGTATTCCTCGTCTCATCCTTGTTGCCAGACGTGACATTGAGCCCGGGGAGGAATTGACTTATGACTACGGAGATCGCCGAAAGCGATCTATTTTTTATCATCCATGGCTCGCCCATTGATCGAGCTTTTCTCAATAGAAGTTACTATCTGACAATTTTCTCAAATTTAAACTATACTGAGCTGAGACTACTGATCATCATAGTGTAACTTCTCTTATTTAATGAATTTTAATGCTACAAGCTTTCTGCTCGTTAGCAAAAACAGAAACAAAGCACGATGTGAACTGTTACTTTAATTTATTAAGGGGAAAATTGATTTTAAACCATTTTTTATTTTTTGTTTGTTGTATCTATATCCAGAAACGAAGAAAAAAATCAAAATAAAAAAAAATGCATTAAATATACAGCTCTTTTTCGACTGACTGTTACTCGTATCGTAAGAAAGGTTTGTATATAATTAATAAGTTAAGATGGAAATGGAACTGATTGATTATACATGAGCGTGTAATGTACATATTACGGTGTAGTTAATCACTATGCACGAAGGAATGGAATAAAATAACAACACTACCCAGTCGGAGACCAATTTTCGTTTTTGGCTTTCATCAGCATCTTTTTATTTCATCAGTAATTGCTTAGGCTTACGAGAGAAATGCGATCCGAATTTAGATTAGAAGCAGCGTAGCCTAATAACTCAAGAGCTAAGTAACAGAAGGCAAAATTTTGAACACAATTACTATAAATCTAATGAATTGTGCGAGTGGGGGAATATAGGGTAACTTGAGACTAATTTGGCAATAATTATATGAATTTTGGAGAGATCCTCCTTCATAGTACATAGCGCGACAGTTCGGAGTTTACATTTAACTCAGCGTAATTATTCTATGGGGATACTTCTACATCCCGAGGGATCATGATCACATCAAAAAACAACCGAGAACTGAACAAATTGTCTGAATTAATGTCAATTTAGTTCAGATCATTGAAGGGAGCTTTGAATTTAACAAATAATAAGGCTCAAAATAATGGACAAAAACTGTTATAATAATAGGCGGGTTTTTCTTAGATGGAGCGTTAACACAGATAATTTGCTACAGGAGACATTTACATTGAGTCTCCCAATTCCTTCTGATATTTCTACGATATCTGTAGAGTGCATTTTAAGTACCGGTAATTTCAATTATTAACCACAAATCACGACCTTGCTAGTGCTATACAATATTTAAGTACCGATCGATCAAAATTGCTTAAATTGCATATTCCGTTCACGGCTGCAACCAACAGTGATTTAAGTAATTAGTTATTAGGTTTTTGAACTAAGAGGGCTGAATGATCAGAGCAAAAGGTCATGGAATTTAAGCATAACACTATCCTCAATAGTTCGAGGTCGTAACATTATGCTGCTAATTAATTAGTAGCTTGAGGCAGGGCACAGGACAACAATGCCTGGGCCCTTTCATTGCCGCTATACATGACAATGTCAAACGTATGTCTAACACCCGCCTCGTGAACTTATAAATTCGGAGTACTTGCCAAAAGTCTAAATCACAACCAGAGCTAGCAGAACAGTTATCGCATATCACGTCAAACTAACTCTAAATAATCCTAATCGTATCTTACGACTTGCGGCATTTAAACTACACGAAACGGTTCCACGTGAATAATTAATTAAACGATCAAGTGACTAAAGTACCTACACCTACAGAGGTTACTGATAATTAACAATCTACTGTCCATGCTTCCTTCTTCATCACTCAATGGGTCAACTCTAGAAAAGCGAGTCCGAAAGCCGAATCAAGCATCATTCCAGATTCCAGTGTTTGTTCACCAGTTTGTAGAAGAAGGAAATCTCCAGGAAAATAAAGAAAACATTGAGCAGAAAATCTAGATCTTCGTTACTGCACCAAATACTGCAGTAATTTAGAAGGGGTCAAGGACAATTAGTTCAGACCTCGAATTCAGCATATTTTGTCGCACTGACAGCGCTAGAAGAAGTTGTTAGCTAATACTAAAACTCAATAGGAAGTACATCTTGTTCGTTAGTTTAGAGATATTGACAAGAAACAAGAGCAAGTATCATAATTTGATAGTGAATTTGTGGAGGTGTTTGGCATTTTCGTATAAGATGTGACTAAGAAGTTTCTTAATTTTGGGTCTTGAGTGTTCTGCATCTGTTTCAGTGATTGAATGTCACTTCGGACGACGTCTGGGATGATGAGCATGATGGCCGCTGCCATGTCCCTCTCCAGCCGCCACACTCCGTTCCTCCGAAGAATTCGTGCGTGCTGTGTGAAAATGGGTAATAGGTGCCTTCATTTCTTTGGTAAGGGTTCCAGTACCCGTCGATGAACATGGTTTTCGAGGCTCACGATCCCGATTAGAGCTCCCACCTCCGCGTGTACTTGTGTGCGGATGAACAGAACAATTATGCCCATGCCCATCCTGAGTTGCGGAGGAGCCATGAGCATGAGTTTGAGTGTTCCTTACGTGAGTGTGACCATGATGATAGCGATGGCCATAAACCGAGTGACCGTGACCGTGCCCACTCGAACCACCGCCGGTGCCTCTCCTTCCTGAAGCATGGCGATGGTAATGATGCGACTTTGGTTCTTGCCGACCTGGAATTGTGCGAGTCTGCGTTGGCGCTGGTTGGGCTGCTGATGAATTCTGTAACTCTGGTACTGAAGCGGTAGCTTCTACAGTAGACGGTTGAGGTGTTGGTTGCGAGATAACCAAGGTTAACCGTTTGCAGGTGTCAGTCAAGTCTATGATTCCACCCTGATCACGTTGTTTGTTGAAGAGTTGCTGAAGCTTCTCGTCAGGAGCTGGGAGAGTGAGGTTTGGTGGGAGCTCATCTGTATCCTCGCTTGCTGGTGGGGCTGACAGGAGCTTCTCAATATCGACATTCGCGTCTAGCTCCACCCGGCAAACCGGACAGAGCTTTGGTATCTCGCTGCTTGGCGTCTGTAAACATTAGGAGTCAATCATGAATTAAATGAGCCTTTATTCCTTAGTGCTGTATTGTAGAACCTAACTCCTTACCACAACTGATCTTGAGTTTTCGTTATCATTATTATACGTAGTGACAACATTTTGGAGATAAATCCCCAAGCACCGACTGTGGAAATGATGATAGCACGCTGGAGTATAGAAGACATCAAAATCCGAAAAACAAGTCAAACAAATGGGGCACTCCGAACTCGGGCGATTATTGGAAGTGAGAAAATCCTGGACCATAGCTATGAGTTGGTAGAGCATGGAGCTACCGATCAGTTCTTCACTCGTTTTTACAAGTTGCTCGTACAAAGAATTTAACTGTTCTTCACTCACTCCACGCGGATTGTGGAGCTCTATTTTCGGCAGCTCATCCGGATATGCAGCCGAAATTCGGAATACAATTGTAATTGTGACGTAGCGGGACTCCGTGTCTCCCGCAGTGGCTGGATGCATTACCATTGATACGGTAGATTCGCCTTGACTAAAAATATAATATCGTAATTTTAACTAATTCCATTCGTTTTATTTTTAAAAGTTTATTGGTTAAACTTACGCTGTATCTTCTATTTTTACTTCTTTGTAGATAGATTCTAGCATCTCAAACTCTTCCGCACATTCACTGTAAATATACAGATCCAGTAATAAATTTCATTTATTTTCATTCATATCAGACTGAAAGCTTAGCAGGTAAGACGCCATTATAGCATGTTTTTGGTACTCTTTGTCTCAGGTTTCACGTTTCGTATGAGATTAGAACTTTGCAGAAAAGACTCGTCATCCGTAACAGTAAGCCAAGTCAAAAACCAGTATTTGGTTTGGAAAGTGGAATACATAGTACTTCCGATATGAACAGAAAGATACATAAGCATACACGCCCAGCTAAAGTAGCAAATATGAAATGTTTACCATTTATATGTTTTACTACTGATTCTGTATCTTTGGTATTACATTTCATGAGAGTAGTGACTTGCTTTTAGTTAGAGGTTAGATCATCGCGTATGACAAATTACAATTAGATATCAGGTGCATTTTTTTGCTGAATGGGCCTGCAACTGATCTTGCAATACCAATGGCAACGGCAAGCTTAATCATATAGCCGCCAGCCCGATCGTATACTAAAAGTATATATGTATATGTTTAAGCTATATAGCATAGTTCCTGTTATGCAACGGCTCTCTAGGCGATAGTTTTTTCACAGCATTATCTCACTTGATATTGATAACTGCTTTTGATAAGTGGCGTTTAGCGCTGGCCGTCCACGTTAATTTCAAATGACAGGCTATTGCGTTCTAACATGTAAGCAACGCCAAGGCAAGCTTGCATATCCTGTCCTGATCTTCGGCTGGCGGCGAATTCAGTCAGATATCAGAATATCATAGATATTTTTACTGCTATCATGTATCAAGTTGACGCCGCGCCAGTGCACACAGGACATATGCAGCGTCGCGTAACTTACATGAAAATTACATTTAGATTTTATGAAAAGGAAAACGCACGTCCGTCCGCTGGCACTTTGTGTCTAGAGATCAGGATGATTAAAAAGAATTTGGCTAACTTTTGGTATTAGTTACTATCAGAATATTTAAAATTATAGACCACTTCCACTAAAACAAAATACAACAAAATCCTACAATAGAGTCCCCCCGAACTAACAAGCAAAATCAGCTTGGCTAGACAAAACGTGGCTATGCATATAAAACTAAAATGATGAAAAGTATTGTTAGCTCTATTGTAAAAATCTATTGTTAGATTTCATTCTATTTAATGTTTTTTAAGGCCTTTAAATTCCTTGTTCTTGGTCGTAATAATTGGTTGAATTAGGCTTAATTCTCACAAAATGACAAAAGATACGGAGAATTCCAGAAATCCAGTCTAAAAGTAACTAGCATGATTCGGGTATTCCTAATCCGTGAACGAACGAATTCAAGTACGGTAAAAAATTATTATTAGCTTCATGTTCTTAAATACACATAACAATGTTCTCTGTGCCAGCTTCCAAACCAATCGAACTTAGAAATATTAAAAACTCTATATACCAAGACATAGCTGTTTGGAATCTATTCAATTTGTAATGCAAATTAATAATTTCGCCATATGCATGATGCGTTCAACTATTTATATTGGTGCATATTCTGCTTTAGCCAACATATCATAATCTCTGATAAATTTTAAGTCCTTTCATTCAAATGTTCTTGCACCTTAGTTTATAATCGTGTACCTTATATTTGAAATTGATTTGTTACTGTTCCGCTGCTTCGGAAACCTTTTCTTTTTTAACAATTTCCTGTGCTTTACCTAATCGAACAATCATGGGGCGTAATTGGTTTCTTGCATTGTGGAGAAAGCTTATCTTGTCGATACCGATACCCTGCCTAAGGTAGCACAGGATGCTGCGCATTTCCTAATTCAGGTAAATATAGGCAATTCCTAAAGCGACAAACGGTTCGATTGCACCTTTTAATTTTTTTTAATGCACTAGAACTAGAAATATAACTTACTGGATTTTGCGAGAAGTACTTAAATCATAACGCCTAGCACACATCTTGAAACTACCGCAGTCAGAGTATTAATTGATCCTATTTGTGCCTCCAACATTAAACTGACCTTATGTCTTATACGTATTATAACGTTTTATAAGACCTTTAGCTCTCGATTTAGTAATTTTATTGTATTTACCTACGAATTCGAATTTAGGTGTTAAGTAGGTGAAGATTTGAACATACTTATGACTAGCACATTTTGTACTTTAAAATCTATAGCAAAACAGAGTAACCGAAAGTTTCAAGCTAACTGTCTGTTGACTGTGTTTTGCATTCATGGTGCCGAATACCGAGTGCGCGTCCGTCCAATATTGAATATCTAAACTTGCAAAGTGACAAGTTATTAGTTCTATCTTCTATCTATGTATGATGTTTATCATTCAGTAATTCGTTGTTTGAGCCAATTATTGAAAGTACTTACACAGAAGGCATGCTGAATAATTGATTGGGGAGTTGTAATGATTCTTTGCGAGATGATTCCACCTTAATCCTTGATCAGCAGCTGATTCCTTGAGGGATGATATTTTGGTTTTGATGAGTATATTTATCTTTAGTGTTTCCCTTACAAATTTGTGAATCAATCCAACTCGGTGATCGGTACCTACAGCTGAATTCAGTAAGTTTTAATGATTTAATTAAAAGAGGCCAGATGTAGAGAAAGTCGACAGTCGAGGAAGGAGGACCACGACGACGACGGGAGTGCAAGGTGACGACGATGATGGTCCTCACGGTTAGCCGTCTAGAAGTGAACTCTTCGTTGAAGTTGGAGATTGCACATTGCACATGAGGGCATTTTAGGCCACATAGCAAGTACCTTTGGCTTCAAACTGGAGGCTCACTTGTCGTATTTTGAAGGCAAAAAGTGTACTGAAGCTTCGGCTATTTCAAGGGTAACAAAATACGCTAAGGACATCTAGCTCTATATAGCGGGAGAGGTGTCACAATTCAAATAAATTGGTTATGAAAATTAATTTAATTTCTCGATAATCATCGTTTGGATTGACCACAGTTTTGACGTTTACTAAAATTGTCCATAATTGACCCAGAGTGACATTACTTGGACAAACGGAAGCCGAAGCCTCGGCATACTGCTTTCAAGTGGAGTACATAATCGTGCGTACGACGTTAGAGCAAATTTTTAATTTTTTATGTACGTAAATAAATACGTATGTATTAAATAAGATACATAATAAATATTGTACGAAATATAAAGAAAGAGTACGAGCTTGTAGATTGTACTTACACGCTTTGTTTGCTTTAAAATTATATAATCTATAATATTTCATATTTGTAAAGGCCCATTACTTCCTAGGAAGAACATTAAGTGACTTGAATCTTTTGGACGAAGCAATTTTCCACGTGCAACGCGCATACGAATTGTCAAAGGAGCAAAGGTTGGTATTTCCTTTTTGTGCAAAGTCTGAGTGTGAGTGAATTCCAAATCACAAATTTTCTGGGCTGCAATAAGAGGTGTTTAACGGATAATAAATATTGTACGAAATATAAAGAAAGAGTACGAGCTTGTAGATTGTACTTACACGCTTTGTTTGCTTTAAAATTATATAATCTATAATATTTCATATTGTTTCAGAGCGCCGAGTGAGTGCAGAGTGAACGAAGGTGAAGGAGCTTCATAAAGCGTTTAAGTAAGGCTTAGCTTGACCCCAGCCCACAGCCAGGCAGGACACAGGACTCAGGTTCCCAAATCACAAATCACTTACCTACCTGTATACTATAGGACGTACGTGCGGCTGATTTTTTTTCAAAAGGAACCTTGGATTTTCGTAACATTACCAAAGAAGTAATAATAGGTTATAATTTTAAATAGGTAGCTTTACCTGCCCTTATTACCCGCTGTGCATTATGTGTTACATTTCTTATCGGTATTATTTATATTATATTCCTTACAGAACAATTCGAGGACGTTGGAAGTTTTTACTTTTTTTTCTGAAGATTCAGTATGGCAGGAATCCTGAATCCAACAGCGAGTCAGTTGACAAAGGGATCTGTCTCTGACGCGATCCTGAGAGAAGCAGGAAATAAATTTTATCTTGAGAAAAAGTTTAACGAAGCTATCGAATGTTATTCAGATGCGATTAAAATTAATCCCTGTAATCCAACTACCTATCTGAATCGCGGTATGTCCATCTTGTTGTAAGTACCCATAGTCCACATCGCTCATGGTGATTCCTGATCTAATTTCAACTTTCAAACTAAAGATAAAAAAATATATGTGTGTTAATGAATTTTTAAAAATATTTAGCCAAGGAAACATGCATTGTCATCAGTTAGCTTATGCAGACTTCAAAAAGGCTGTGGAAATGGATCCCATTTATGTAAAGGCCCATTACTTCCTAGGAAGAACATTAAGTGACTTGAATCTTTTGGACGAAGCAATTTTCCACGTGCAACGCGCATACGAATTGTCAAAGGAGCAAAGGTTGGTATTTCCTTTT
>VNWX01002746.1:0-11461 GCA_009869905.1 Ceratophysella communis | reverse complement strand
ATCAAGAGTCACAAATCATAATAATTACTGCATGCAAAATAAGAAGGGAAATAAACAAACATTTGAAAGAAGCATGTAAAATCATTTCCAAAACAATTCATAAACATTCGGAGAAAACGAGAAAGTCAGACAAGATACTAAACAATGCGGTGCTTTGAGCGAGCTACATTTTGCTACCTAAATATAGTACCTAGGCATATACTTAAATATATAGTACCTAGTAGCGATATACCTAAATAAATGTCCATGTCCTAGCGATATGACAAAGGTCACAAGATCAGCGTTAAAATCGTAAGCCGATCATTATTGGTGGCAAAGAAGAGGATATCCCGCTTTTACCCATAAACCAAAAAAAGAAACACTACATGCTCGTACGTTCAGTTCAGAGGCACACAGGAAAATTAACTAATGCCGGACATAATGTTAAAAAAACTAGCGGAGTCACGAATCAGAGTGTGACGAAAATGATCACGAAAAGCTTATACAGTTGTTATACTAAAAATTTTGAGCTGCAATCGGTATCGTTAACGAATAATGCGTTATAAAAAACACAGCAATTGAGCAATCAAAACAAGATTCATTTTCGCATTTAGTCTCACCTTGTAATTGTAGTTCATTGGTTTGTCAAAATCAGGTGGCATGAATCCACCGTAACCTCCGGGCGGTGGGATATTCATTCCCTGCGGAGAAAACGGTGGAGATAAGGCTGCTCCACCTCCAGGTGAATCCAGGGGAAGTTTTACTCCTCCTGCACCGACGTCCGGGTATTGAAATGGTTGACGATGACCCGGAGGAATCTCACCCGGAGGCATGGGCATGTACGGAAATCCTACAAATCCAGGATCTTGAGAACCGGGCATTGGTGGACCACTCATACCACCTCCCCCACCTCCTGAGGCTCCTCCTCCAGCTCCGTTAAAGTTATTTCGACCATCCTCGCCCAATTCAATCAAATTATCCGCAATCTTGGCTTCATCTAGAATCTGAAAGACAATGCACACAAAATTGCAAATTCGTTTGATATTTCAACTTGGAATGCCTCCAGACGCCATGCAACATAATTCAATTATTTTACCCGTTGATCGGGTTCATAGTTGACGTTGTACATCCTCGCGATTTCAATCAGATACTTCTCAACAAGGACCTTGGGGGGAGCATGAACACTCATTTTCTGAATTAACTTCGGAGCCACTGTTCCCACTGCATTATCCAGACATCCAATGCCGTATGGTTTACCATACTTCGCAATCAACAAATCACCAATAAGTTTGAGCTCAGCAACATCCGATTGAAGTCTGGGTGCGACCCAAATCAAGCTAGAAACCGCCTCTGCTAATCCTTCATCTAATTCTCTGTAACAAAAAGTTTGTTGTTGCAAACACCAGCTAACAAGATCTTATTCCTTCCTTCAGTTAAACTTTACATGTTTGACCATGGTTATTTCTTACTTCATTTGTTGTAAGAGTCCAAATCTTGCAAGTAGTAAATCACAGTACATTTCAACAAGTTCCATAGCTTCAACAATGTAATCCTCTCGAATGATGTGCTCCACTCGGATCTTTGCTCGTTCGATTTTATTATCCGAAATGTAATCTGCAATTTCTTTCCGAGCTTTTAGTGCAAGTTCAGTTTTCTTCTTTTCCAGAAGTTTCAGACGACTCACGGCAAGCCGAAGATTCGTCTTCAACTTAGGATAATTTGGACCTGAGGAAAACATCTTGGATGACTATAGCTTTTTGAGGAAGTACGAGGTCTGTCGATGTCGATATAAACGTCAATATTCCTGAAAAGACACAAATATTAATATTAATCAATGACTGATCAAATTGTTGGCCAGTTCAGGTGGTTCGGTTTTTTAAGGTTCATCGAATGGAAAGAGACTTTGCCTTAAGGCATGAATTGAGGCCTTGTGATGACAATGTTACGCGCTTTTTTGTACCGTTTCAGATAAGGGAAATGGTTGGTAGGATATCAGATATCAGCGTGTGGCGAAATTTGCGTTTAAATTAGCGCATGCGTACATAGTCAAACGTACCAAAAGTAGAATAAGCGCAATCCAAATTCCAAATTCAAAATATTAAAAAACAAGCGAGAGACAATGTACGTCAAACAGCCAGTCAGACTGACACGTCAAACGGACATGAGGGCTGCTCCTGTGTCCTGAAGTTTGTTTAGGATTATTGTGATTGTGATGCAGTTCAGACTTCAGACAATGCGATGAAGAATAAAATCATGACTATGAGTCATGCAGGAGATTTTAACACGTTACTTTGTACTTACGCTCCTGTACGTGTACGTGAACGTGAGTCTGACTATGAGTCGTAGTCAGATAAAGATTCTTTGCTTTGACTTTTGCACTCAAAATTCGCAACTCGGCAAAAAATGTGTGTACATAAGTCAATGTAAACCAAAAAATAATCCAACACCCGACAACAAGCTACCAAATACACCCCCCTTCACCCTTATCCGCCTAATTCCACAGTCTGATGTCACACGATCTCAAAGAGTAAGAAGTAGAAAATAACATACCAGTTAATTAATTTCACCTTTTCCATTCAATCCTGGTACCAGAATTTGGAGGCGTTGTTATTTCTATCAGGCACATATGACGTATGACGTCAGTATAATTCAACGAATGAATCATCCAGGAAGGGCTGACCAAATTTCGCGCTCTGCCGCAAAATCTCTCGCGAGATGGTACAATGTTTGCTTCAGGAAAGTTGTGAATTGTGGGTGACGCTTCAGATTTCTTAACGACATGTCAAGAACTTACCCCGAATTATCGTTAAGATACCTTGTCGGTTACATCTTTCAATTAAGCAATACTTCCGCTGTACTGTTGCATGGATAATAGTGGTTTTACAGCAGATCCTAATTGTAAAACCAAAAATAGAATTTTCCCGATGGCTTCCTAAGTCATGTTTTTCAGCCACTAACGAAGGTTTTATCCAAAAGAACAAATTAACTAATTACTTAAGTTCTCAGCTTTTTATTTCCTATTCTTATAACTGAAATCTTCTGTGGTAGCATAACTGCATAAATGGATTCATTAGGAAGTACATAGAGAAAAGTTGATGTATCAACAATTTCATGAATTCGCTCTGGTTTCCGTCGCCAGTGGCCAATCGCCAACTTATACTAGAAAACATAGAAAACCTCACGATCAGAAGCAAATAAGTCCGAATATGTGTTTGAGTAGATTAAGAATTAAATTACAGGATCTGACCACCACAGGTTAACACATCATCAATCATCATACTGACACCTCTGCAGGTTTCAATTACAAAATCTACTTCTGAGTCTTTATTTGAGAACCCAGAGTAATTTGTGTTTGTGAGGTAAGGTCACACAGATAATCCGCTATATATAATTACAATAAGACCTATCTTCTAACAGTAACTGCTAGTTGCCTGGAATTCTAATGACAGTTATTGGTATTAGTGTTGTCGGGAACGAATTTGACTTCTTTGCTGTCTTTGCATGGGCTTGTATAACCCCTAATTACGGCCTGTGTATGTATTTAAGTATGTGGATGGCAACGGCAAACTCATAAATGTTACGTAATGCTCGAATTTAAACTTTAAACAACTCAAAGCCGCAGGCAGCAATAGCGCTCACTAAAGCATAGACTTATTTCGACTCTAATTAGGTCTGCATAATTAGAGTAATTTGTATGTTAACGGTAGCGAAGGAAATGAGATGCGATTGAAGCAGTCAATCTTATTGCTCGGCTCAAATTATGCACTCGAAGCTCATTTCTGTGTTTCCATTGTCAGTGGTTAGAGAGTTTCTGCCAGCTGCCACAAAAAGGTAAAATTCGGTTTCAATTTATTTCTGGAATTTTGATATTATGTACCTGTATTTAATTTTTTTTTCATAAATATTTAATGGACCAGCTGCCTTCACGAAAAAAGCATTCGAAATGTTCAAAACTGCTCAAGCTTTTAAAAACGCCCTTAGCCATACCATCAAATACCGCCAAATTGTATCTCAGCTAGAAGTCGTTGGGAAATTCGTTCAAGTCCTTCCAGTTATACGACCTTCTGAACGCTATCCTAATGGAAAAATTTTACTCGGAGAATGGAAATCGGGGAATTATCAGAATCGCTACACGGGAATTATTGAGAAAGTTCCAGAAGAACTCGTGACAGGGCTAAAAGTATCAAAATCCAACGACCCCACTATGGACACTGCCTGTGAAATCCTTCCGCCGGAAATTACGAAATATGTAACTGGAGTAGAATTAAATGGAATTTTAAAATTTGATGGCCCTCCGGACACAATTGAATATATTTATGTAGCTGATGTGAAGAGTAGTTTTAATATTGATGAAAATAAGTTTGCCGATAATTTTATTTACAATTTACATTGGTTTGATTTAAACAAAATTCCTTATTTTCGAATGCCTGCCGATGATGAAATTTGGATTAGTTATGTAATTGAAGGAAAGAAAATTCGAGGCTCGTTTATTTACAGTGGACTTGAAGAGCGTACTCTCAAGTCATATGAATTGGAACAAGTTCAGCAGTTTTACTAGTTAGTGCTAAGTACGGAGAGGAAGAGATTATATTAAAAGTAAATTTTAAGAATAAGACTGGAACCGAAAAATCGTAGTCCTGAAAATTCCTTTTAAATTACATTGTGAATCCTAACTGTTACTATTATTTTGCCTTAAAGAACTTTAAATTTGAAAGATTGTGACCTGGGTCAACTTATCCGTGAGCTCACAGTAATAAATTGAATCATGTTCAAAAAATCTTAAACTTCCTAACTAACCAGCTTTAAGGTTATTTAATAGCTGCTAATCTTAAGTTAACTAAATCTAGCAAATTATTCAGTTGCACGGATTGATAAATAAATATTCTTTTAGAAGTTTTGATCTTCAGCCGTGTATATTTAATTAAATGAAGCCAAGGCTGCCTAGAAAATAAGCGAATTGAGTTGTAATCCGAAATGTCAAGTTTAGTCAATCTGTAAAAATATTCAATTTCATATTCAATTAATCTTTTCGTCATGACTTTAAATATGGTGGCATAAAATTACTATCTACCGGTGTCTCTGGACTGACAGAAACCTACGCAATACTTTGATAGTGGTTTTGGTTACTGGATAAGAATAACTTAATAATTGGTTGTCCAGAATGATATGCCTTGCCTATTGTGGCGTTCAAAATCATTATACAAATACTGATTTGCTGACCACATGTAGCCGCAGCGGTTACACGTTACACTACTCTATGTGTTATCCGCATCTGATGACTTATTTCCTAAATATGATAAACGGTAGTTTATTTTTGATTTAATACGCATATAATTGCACCACAATTATTTTGAGCATGGAAGCAATTGATATCCGTTCATTTGGAAAGATTGTTCGACTACCAGAATAAAATTTCCAAAAGATTAGGTACATTCGTATTTAGTAGAGAAGAAGTTACTTCTGACTTGGGGATCCGACTGAGCAGTCCAACATGGCTGAAACGAAGGTATTGAATTTTTATTACAGCCATAATTAACGAATCAGTTAGTTATGTTTTTGCTAAGCTAGTGCATATATCTTAATTTTAGTTCGAAGTTATAACAACGAAGAATGTTGGAACTCACGAAATATACAATTATAAATATCTGATTTCCACTAGATATCGTATCAAAATGGCGTGGACAACAAGTGTTGTAAGAAGATCTCCGAAAATGCCAAGGGTCCGGGATACAGAACTCCGCTGGACGCTATGCAAGGACCACGCGAGCAGATCGTTTACGTACCCTGCATTCAAATTGATAAGACGAAGCCGGACTACCTAGCCACGATAGATGTTGACCCAGAAAGTTCGACTTATCTTAAGGCAAGTTTTTCAAGAATCAAGCATTCAAACATTCTGATCATTATGAAACCTCTAATTTGAAACGCTTTATGTCCTGACTGACATGAATGCGATGCAGGTTATCCATCGTCTGGAGATGCCGTACATTGGCGATGAGCTTCATCACAGTGGTTGGAATGCGTGTAGCAGCTGTCATGATTGTCCATCAGTTTCTCGGGACAAGCTCGTTCTCCCATGTTTCATGAGTGACCGAGTTTACATTGTGGACATGGCGGAGAATCCCCGAGCACCGAAAATCCATAGGATTATTGAACCGGAAGAACTCCACGCTATTGGTGTTGGTACACCGCATACTTCGCACTGCTTGCCCTCTGGGGAAGTTATGATTATAACTTTGGGAAAAGCTGATGGGTCAGCGCAAGGGTCATTTGTCATGTTGGATGCAGAAAATGACTTCAAAGTAAAAGGTATGGCGGACCAAACAAATTGCATTAAGCAATACACAATCCAGTGGCTAATTATTTTAAATAATCATTTAAATTTCAGGTACCTTCTCTGAAAATACCACTAGCTTTGGATACGACTTTTGGTATCAGCCATACCACAACGTGATGATATCGTCAGAGTGGGGTACTCCTAATTGCATCAAGAAAGGTTTCAATCCGGTGGATTTACAAACTGGTATCTTACGGCACTTTTTCCCAAAATGGTTGTAATCGAGAACAGCTCGTCAAAGTTATGCGCAATATATTTTGACATCCATTTCAGGGCATTACGGGCAACACCTTAACATCTGGAACTGGAAGGACCGAAAAATAATCCAAAAAATTGACCTTGGATTTGACGGATTCGTACCCTCAGAACTACGCTTTCTCCATAATCCAAAAGAAGCTCAAGGCTATGTATCCTGCTGCCTAAACTCCAACCTGTTTCGCTTCTTCAAAACGCTGGATGGAGAGTGGGTGGCGGAAAAAGTCGTTAGTGTTCCGCCAAAGAAGGTTGAAGGATGGATGATGCCAGAGATGAGCGCAACAATAACAGATCTTGTACTCTCCATGGATGATAAATTTTGCTATTTTGGAAATTGGGTTCACGGCGACATTCGTCAATACGATATTTCTGACCCAGCTCATCCAAAAATGGTTGGTCAAGTCTGGGTGGGCGGGTGTATTACTCGAGATGGACCTGTCAAGGTCATTGATGATCCCGAGTTGACGGTGAGTGCTGTGTTTTCGATTATTTATTTATTTATTCAACCCAATGATTATTGATGATTAACAATAATTTTTGAAGCTATGCTTAAGGTTTTATCCTCATGTGAATCTTTACTTTTCAAAACGGATTTTATAGGAACAACCGGAAGCTCTATACATAAAAGGTCGTCGAATAACAGGTGGACCACAAATGCTCCAACTCAGCTTGGACGGTAAACGACTCTACGTTACCAACTCGCTTCACACTGCTTGGGATCAACAATTTCATCCGGAAATGGTCAAGTATGTCAATTTTTGTAATATCTGAAGCCATAATTATTTCGGATTACGACACGCTAAAAGTCAACAAGAATTATCTTTAATTTTGTAGAACCGGCTCCGTCATGGTTCAGATTGACGTTAACACGGAAACGGGTGGGCTGACAGTTAATCCGGATTTCTTGGTTGACTTCGGAATGGAACCCGATGGCCCTGTTCTGGCTCACGAAATCCGCTATCCTGGTGGAGACTGTACTTCCGATATTTATTTGGCAAATTAAGACATCCGTTTACAAGAAGTAAAAGTAATTTGTCAAGAATATTGACCCGGAATAGGTAACCTTTTAACTTTTATTAGTCATTCGCCGGTAGAGATTGTGGTTCTGACAGCTCCCTGGTATTAAAATCATATTAGTGAAATCATATGTTTGACAATTCTTTACTTTTACCGACAAGAATTTAAAATTGATGTTAATGTTATAGGTAAAACCTTAGGGATATTTTTAAGTGCATAAAGCTATCTAGATCTGGTTTTCTAATGGTATCCTCAACTTATACCCATACCACTATAAACCGTTGTTCGCAGCTAAGCTGAAGAAGGAACTTGCGTTTGCAATTCCACGAATGGAGTTCAGTAGTACATTGATACCACTCGGCATATTCTAGGAATTGTTTGATGATTTAAAGTATGCTTGGCTGCTGATCCTGCAGTATTCACTTCAAACAGCAGGTAAGAGTTTTGGAGGCACTGTGGCGTTAAATTCTACAGATAGAGAAGGGTTATTGCCCAGGTGTACTAGTTTCGAACACACTTTTTATATCAGCGATATTAGGTCATTGGCAGTTCGTAACTGGTACATTCACCATGCAAACTGTGTTTTGTCTTGCCCTTTTATCGGCTAGAGTCTGATTTAATCAGTTTATAAAGGGAAAGCATTCAGGAGAAACCACTTGTTGCTACATTTAAGTTCCTGCTGAAAGTAATGGAAATTGAGAAGGTAGGCACTTGACTGAAGGGCAGAGTTTAGATTTAAAAAATATAGTCATTAATCCAACTCTAAAAATAAAAAATTGTATTCAAATAATTTGCCCCAGGTTAGCTCTTTAATATCCACTTTAATATCCATAAAAACAGGTAGAGGTTGAACATGATCACACCGATGGTAGTTGCTGCGAAAAGGCGGCTTTCGAGATAACTGTAGTAGAAGATCCGGGGTACACTGGTCCATTGGTGGTGAAACCAGAACATAACTTCGACGCCGATGATTCATGCTGCAATAAGGCGGTTTCTGATGTCGCCTTGGATCAATGCCCAGAGAAAAAGAATCTATTGGCGGCGACACATGCCCATCATCACGATGATAAGGCCATTTACGACGTTACGGTAGTTAAAGGTCCCAGTTACAAGAATCCCTTGGAACCGATGCCAGAACATCAGGACGACGTGGACGAAAAGTGCTGTAAAAAGGAGGTGACCGTAGTTAAAGGACCTGGATACATTAGTCCCTTGGCGGCCATGAAGGCCCCGCGGGAGAAGATCGCATACGTGACGTGTATTCAAATTGATAAAACAAAACCGGATTATCTGGCAACGATCGATATTGACCCGGAGAGCCCAACGTTTCTTCAGGTTAACTATTTCAGCTCCCAAAAAAATATTGCCCAGTCCTTAAAAACGACTCTAAAAGTATTGAAATAAAATTCGCTCTGAACACAGGTCATACATCGTCTGAAGGTACTGCATAATAATGAAGAACTTCATCATAGCGGCTGGAATGCGTGCAGCAGTTGTCATGATTGTCCATCAGTTTCACGGGACAAGCTAATCCTTCCGTGCTTCATGAGTGATCGAATTTACGTCGTCGACTTGTCGGAAGATCCCCGGGCTCCGAAGATACACAAAGTTGTTGAACCGGAAGAATTGCATGCCCTTGATGTCGCTACTCCACATACTTCGCATTGTCTACCTTCTGGCGAAGTTATGATCGTGACTATGGGAAAGAAGGACGGGTCGGCAAAGGGATCTTTCGTCATGCTGGATGCTGAAAATGACTATAAAGTTAAAGGTAACTATTACATGTCGTAAAGGGCCGTTTTCCAGTGATCCTAAGAAGCTATTCGTCCTATCCAGGAACTTTCTCCAAGGACACAACCAAGTTCGGATATGATTTTTGGTACCAGCCGTACCATAATGTTATGATTTCGTCCCAGTGGGGTACTCCGGCGTGCATCAAGGAAGGATTCAAAACGATTGATCTCGAGATGGGTATAGATGATAACGCCAGTCTGTAGAATGTCTGGTGACTACCTGCTTACCTTTAATTTTTAAATTAGGACACTACGGACAAGAGCTAAACATATGGGACTGGACTGAGCGCAAATTGATCCAAACACTTGATCTTGGCAAGGATGGACTTGTGCCGTCGGAAATACGCTTTCTCCATAACCCATTGGAGGCTCAAGGCTATGTGATTTGCGGTATTTATAGCAAGCTGTTTCACTTCTACAAAAAACCGTGCGGCGAGTGGACAGCCGAAGCTGTCGTTACTGTTCCGCAGAAGAAGGTAGAAGGCTGGATTATGCCAGAGATGGGCTCAAATATTACGGATATGGTGATTTCAATGGATGACAAATTTTGCTATTTTGGAAACTGGTTTCATGGCGACATTCGTCAATATGATATCACCGACCGGGATCATCCCAAGTTGGTCGGTCAAGTCTGGGTTGGAGGCTGCATTACTCGAGATGGACCTGTGAAGGTCATTGAAGATTCCGAGCTAACCGTGAGTACCGATTTCTACTTACTTATGATTTCCAGGACATACAAAATTTTGTGCATACATTTTTCATAACTTCGATTTCTACACAGGAACAACCGGAACCGTTGTATGTAAAAGGTCGTCGCATCACGGGTGGACCTCAAATGCTTCAACTGAGCCTAGATGGTAAACGTCTTTACTTTACCAACTCCCTGATCACCCCATGGGACAAACAATTTCATCCGGAAATGATAGAGTGAGTCGTTAACACTAGAATATTTAATCGTACATGTTAACGTTATGAGGTAACGACTGTAATTTTTTTGTGAAGAACTGGATCGGTCATGCTTCAAATTGACGTAAATACCGAAACCGGTGGACTTACAGTTAATCCCGACTTCTTGGTGGACTTTGGATTGGAACCTGACGGTCCTGTTCTAGCTCATGAGATTCGCTACCCGGGTGGAGATTGCACTTCCGATATTTATGTGGCAAACTGATATCTATGAAACAATGCACTCGGATAGGACAATTGACATAAAAATACTAAAAAAATTATCTACCGTTCATTTCGAATAAAGTTTAAGCTGAGGAAGTGGTGGTGGTACTAATTTCCATGATTGGGATTCGGATAACGCTAATTCCCAGACTAAATGAGTGTCAAATATAATTTTCGATTCATAGCAGATTAAGAAATATATGGATATTCGAATTATGTGAAATTTGGGCATTATCACATTTAGAGCCAGAAACTATATTCGGAATAATCGCTTTTGAAAATTGTAAACTTCATTTCAAGAGTAACAGCGCGAATTTTATTTTTCCGAATTGATTAACAGATTTATCATTTAAGACAACGTAACACTGTGTTGCTAACCGATACCATTAAGCATTGGCCTTGCTGTCCTTGACGACGAAACGCTGGCAGTATGCGCAACATGGCAAAGCATCTGGATTCTTAGCCACTTGCTCAGCAATTTGAGGAATGGCCAGTACATCCAACTTATGTTGACGAAGAAACGGATAGTTATCCAGCAGCTTGGGTCCAACGAACTGATCCGCTTCAAGAATGTCCATGTAAGCCGCGAAGTAAAAATCAGCATAGGTAACCCGATCTCCAAGCAAGAATGGTCCGGGTTGACGAAGATTCAGCTCCTCAAATTTTTGCAAGACTGGGGGCAGCACGTTTTCTAGAATGTTCTTTCGCGCAAGCTCTCTCTGTTCCTTGTCGGGCGTCAAGTACCATGGCCAGAAAGCTAAAATTGTCAACAGAAGTACCGATGTCATTGCCACGATGCGTGAAACGATATATATGTTACGGAATATGTGTATTTGCGGCTTAGATATACCTATGCTGGCACAGGTGTACCTGAGTAGTTTAGGTGTATCTATGCTGGAATAAGTGTACC
>VNWX01002745.1:0-11462 GCA_009869905.1 Ceratophysella communis | reverse complement strand
TGAAGTAATACATTGGCGGGTCCATAGTGATATAGGATATGTATGGACAATTGAGTCAAGGGTGCTCCCACGAAGAAAGTGTACAAAGCTACTGCAAAGATTCCCCATAGCCAGAGCCCTTGACCTTTCCCGTTTTTAATTTTCTGGGCAACGATGTTCCCCAATGATCCTATAATTGAACTGAAAACGAGAATAGTTATGGTCAGAGGACATCGTTAAAATAACCGAAGTTATTATTCCACTTACGCGGTAATGCATTTTACCAATATCGGCTGGCTGGTAAGGGCTCGGTTATAAGCGCTCCCGAATGTGACGAAAAAATCGAAGAAAGTCATAATATTTTGCTAAATACAATGGTCTTGAAGACAAGCTGGACTCAAACTGTACTGAATCCTAGGGTTAATTATTTTCGAACCGAAGCATGGCGTAGCCAGTTAATTTCGATGGAGAAAATGCATTTCTAATTAATGGAACATTTGTCTCAATAATAGCCAGATGTTTCGACAAGTAGATAATTAATGCTCGACCTTCGGGAAGTTGCATGGCTAATTAATGGAACATTTGTCTCAATAATAGCCAGATGTTTCGACAAGTAGATAATTAATGCTCGACCTTCGGGAAGTGTTTTCACATTGCGTATTCCGCAAACTATTAATTGAATGTTGAATCAATATGGGTATTTAATTAAGAAGAACACTGCATTTATCAAATAAAAAATGCCCCCATATTTCAACGTATCATGTATCTAGGTAAATCATGATTTGAAATGTCAGAATTGAATTATAAAATTGTATAGCCAGGGCAGACACCAAACTCCGAAGATTGACACCTAACTACCGGATGATCCCATTTAATATTTCATTAAAAATAAATAAATACTGGACGTCGCTTCGATTAAGCTTTTATTTTATTGTATAGTTTACCCGGTAATTATGTAGTTATTACAAAATTCAATTAAATGGGCCAAAAATATATTGCCTATTCCTTTTTCACCGTCTTCTTTTCTTGAATTTTACCTGAAGCCNATTACGTACAAAATTCAATTCAATTAGCCAAAAATATATTGCCTATTCCTTTTTCAGCGTCTTCTTTTCTTGAATTTTACCTGAAGCCGCTTGCTTTCTGCTCAAGTAGATAGACCAAACAAAACCCACCAGATTCACAACCAGAACTCGATACTGTCATCGAAATATAAAAATTAATTATAATTTGAAACGGAACTTAAATTTCTAGTTCAATGATACTAACTGTATGATATTCGTAATTTCCGATGATGCATATTTACTTACCTCTAATGGCACGTATTTCAGATTAATAAGCTGTGATGGAATCCGGATATAGCAGCCCACCAGAAAGGTTTCCCAGAATATTTTCTTCAGCTGAGTCACTGCATCTGAGTGACTCGAACCCTTGAGAAATCACATATTTATTTTTTCAATCCATATTTATTTCAATTAGGCAAATCTAAGAGCGTTGATAAATTTTTCGACTTTTCGTGGGCTATCCGGTAATCAATCTACCTGGAATCTAGGAACGAGATACAAGGCCAACGTATGAATGACTATGGCAAATAGCACTCGATCCAGCAAAATTCTATAAATAAAATTGTCGTAATTTCCGATGATGCATATTTACTTACCTCTAATGGCACGTATTTCAGATTAATAAGCTGTGATGGAATCCGAATATAGCAGCCCACCAGAAAGGTTTCCCAGAATATTTTCTTCAGCTGACTCAGCGCATCTGAGTGACTCGAACCCTTGAGAAATCACATTATTTTAATTTTTTCAATTATACAGATATCTACGAGCTTTGATAAATTTTTTCAACTTTTCGTGGGCTATCCGGTGATCAATCTACCTGGAATCTAGGAACGAGATACAAAGCCAACGTATGAATGACTATGGCAAATAGCACTCGATCCAGCAAAATTCTATAAATAAAATTGGACGGGCCACTGATTTCCAACCAATTAAAAAATTAATGAATCAGAGGTGTGGCTATGAATGCTACGAAAACGGCTTGGGCAAAGACGGGTCGGAACCGAAACTGAATTGTTTTAGCCATGCTCTGAGCGACGATGTTTCCCAATGCTGCTATGATTGCGCTGAAATTTTTAGAAATACCTAGTACTTTTCGTGGGCTATCCGGTAATCAATCTACCTGGAATCTAGGAACGAGATACAAGGCCAACGTATGAATGACTATGGCAAATAGCACTCGATCCAGCAAAATTCTATAAATAAAATTGGATGGGCCACTGATTTCCAACCATTAAAAAAATGAATGAATCAGAGGTGTGGCTATGAATGCTCCGAAAACGGCTTGGGCAAAGACGGGTCGGAACCGAAACTGAATTGTTTTAGCCATGCTCTGAGCGACGATGTTTCCCAATGCTGCTATGATTGCGCTGAAATTTTTAGAAATACCTAGGTACATTAGTGTCAATATATTTTTGAATTTCAAATCGTAATTTAAATATATAAATATAAAATTAGACTTGAATATACTTACCTCGTAATTGCTTTTACTACTAACGGATTATGTTTTAATGCCTGATTGTAGGCACCGCCTAATTCCATGAAAAAATCTAAGAAAAACATTTCTAGGATATTCTAGCGATATTCTGTTCTATTCTAGGGATTCTAAAATAATTTAATAACACGAAGGACCTGAAACGGAAACCGAGACCTTTATGTACTGAAACAGTAAGGGCCAAGCCCGACAAAAGACAAAATTGGATAGAATACCTACGCTAAATTATTCATGAATTCCATATTCCATCTGATTCAGGTTTTCGGCCTTTAATTTTTGGGAGACAAGCTATAGCTATTGCGTGAAAAAAAAAACCGGTTTACCTTATTTGTGTCTGTATTTTCTTCACTAATAAGTTTATATCTAATTGACAAATGGCCTTGGATCTGGCGATTCCTGATCCACCTCGCCACATGGCTCCAAAAATGCTATCCCTAATCTTTCGAAACTATGGAATTTTGTGTGATTTTCTAAACCAAAATTGCTGATTTACGTCAGCTTTTATTCATTAATTTCAAACCTTAACAATTATATATTTCTCGAAATTTTGTAGTTTCACTAGGGCTATTGCTACTTCGATTTTTCCCTATTGTCCGCTGATTTAAGAGATAACTGTTTAATGCTCAGGTAGAAGATCCATCCGAACGAGACGAAGCTCACGAAGATAGGACGGTACTACCATAAAATACAGAATTATTTCAATTTTTTATCAACCCCAGGATGAATTTGGAAATTCTTGATAAAGCTCACCTGAAGCGGCACAAAGTAAAAATTCACATATTGAACCGGAATCCAGACTTGAAGAGACATCAGAAACGCTTCCCATATTAGTGTATTGCATTTTGTCTGGGCTTCGAAGTGACTTGAGCCCTGTCAAACAAATTATTTTAATTATGAACTCACGAAATGCCTCTTTTTAATCGAAAAGAATTATATATGTATATTTTTTTTTGGACAATTTTCAAGCATTTACCTGAATTCTTGGGATCAAGTACAACCGAGGAATTAGTAGTATTGGTCCAAATATAAAATTGTCAATTAAGACTTGAAGCAGTACATTCGAGGGTCCATAGTGATGTATGACAGATATACCGAACTGGGTCAAGGGAGATCCGACGAAGAAACTGTACAAGGCTTGTGAAAATATTCCTCGTAGCCATAGCCCTTGGCCTTTGGCATTTTTAACTTTCTGAGCGACGATATTACCAATTGATGCTATAATTGAGCTTAAAACGAACAACAATTATTTATTGAGTAATAAATTCGTTAGGGTTATTTTACTTTACGCCGTGATGCATTTAACTAATATGGGTTGATTGTTAAGTGAACGATTATATGCGCTCCCGAATGCAACGAAAATATCGAGGAATTCCATAATATGTTCAGGGGGTTTTACCGTTTTGGATTTAAGCGTGAGCTAAAAACTTATAGCTTCTAGAACTAATTTTTCAAGAATGCGGACTAGCGTACGTAATGGAAATTCATAATCGTTAATTAATTCCGTATTTGTCTCAAATCGACAGATGTTTCGATGATTTGCTTAATTAATGCTCCACCTTCGAGAAACACTTTCATACCATTTGCTAGCTGATTAATTAATTCATTGGACTTACATGATGGTCTCGATACAACTAAACCAGAGATTCCAGTATAACTTGAGCTACTGATTTAAGGATGCATCTTTAGAAACATATATAAATTAAATTTAGTTACTGGCATTTAAATCATTTTTACATTAGATTTTTTGATTAGTGATCTTGCAGTTTCTCGAAAAGTTGTTTAATTGTTCGTAAAGTATATTTCATCCGATATTTATTGACTTTTGATATTACTGATCTACGTACAAAGTCAATTGAAATGGCATTTTTACAACAAATTTTGCCTAGTTTAAATTATGCTTTTACACTGAAATACTTCTTGCTTCCGTTCGTGGTTAAAAATCCAAGAATAATGGACATAAGGTTAAGATGCTTAGTCTTCTTTGAGAAATTTCTCATCGTTGTCATCTTCATAGTCACGCCTTGTCTCAGTAGGTCCAGATCCAGCATTTGCTCGCTTCTTGCTGAGGTAAATATTCCATCCGAATGATACCAGGTTAATGACCAGAACGCGGTACTATGTTTCCAAATTCAATTGCGAGTGAAACCTAAATTTTTCATGTATTAGAAAAATTATATTAATATTTTTTTTACCTTGAGCGGCACGTAATTCAGATTTATGAACTGAAAGGGAATCCATATTTTGTAGCTCATAATAAGTGCAGACCAGTAAAGCTTTCGTAGCTGCCGCATAGCGTCTTTATGCTTGGAGCCCTTTGTAAGCAAAATTCAATTAGCAAACGATTATCGCACACTTTTCGTATAGGTGCGTAAATTAAAGATTATCCGTACCTCGAGCCTGGGTAACAAATACAATGCAATCGCCAGTATAATTGACCCAAAGCCAAATCTATCCAGAATAAGCTTCAGAATCGGATTCGACGGTCCATGTGCCGCCAGCCAATTAAGGAAAAAGTGAATCAAGGGCCCTGAAACTGTCGATCCATATATGGCATAGGCTAAAATGCTTCTTAGTTTCAACGGAGGGTTTCCTTCGTCATTTTCTAAATTCTTAGCCCTTGAGCCTATTCTCTGGGCTACCAAATTTCCGAGGGCTGCAATAATTCCGCTGAAAAATGGCATGTGGGGTTAAGGCATCGAAAAGTGCTACTAGTAAATGCAAAGCCTTACCTGGTAATGGATTTGACAAGAAGTGGATGAGTCGTAAGGGCTCTAGAATATCCGCTACCTAATGAAAGCAAAAATTCTAGCGGAAGTGGTCTGACATGTGTTTGAGCCATGATGAATTTTTCGGATTTTCTACTGAAGATGAGTGTCCCTCCCTGTAGAGCCCTGCTTTCATTCAGCTAGTCTTCAACTTGACGTAATTACTTCAAAATGCAATAAAATTCGATTATTAAATGTCTGAACGGCGTAAATTTTTTTAAATCAAAAAAATCTATACACGCGTTAAGGAATATTAAATATTTGTAATTTATTTCTAACCCGCTGACTTCGCTTGACACTCAAGGATATTATTTGATTAATCTATAGATCAGCTATAAGCTTATGCGTAAATGGCCTTCTGCTGGATTTAAATGGAGCTTATATGCATATCTTATACATAGCATAGTGTCGTGTCTCTTATCATTTTCCAGAAGCATAAGCTATGAATTTTCGTAACACTACCTATACATATATCAAAAAATGACATTTCCAATCAAATCTCATAATACTACGAACTGTATGTAAATTTAAGTAAATAGGTGTGTTCTCCTTAGATATATAGACTGGACTGTGCGATCATATGCCAATCATGAGACGAAATAATTACCAAGAAGATTGCACTGCAGTCACCGTTATACGTTTGCCTGCACTGCATACATAAACTTTATAAGGAATCTGCGATTGGGTTGGTAAAGCATACGAATATATCTGGCTTCAAACTTCACATAATTCATATTTCACGTAGATGAATGCGGGTGTGAGATGCAGTTTTTAAAATAGTACTACTCCAAACTTACGAGGTTACCCTAGAAAAATCTCAGAAAAACCAAATTTCATAGATGTGACAATTTTTTTTTGCAAATTATTGACGTTAAAATTAAGGATTCTCGTTTGCTAACCGAGATATTATTTTTGACAGAAGGAATAGTTTCAAACCAACAGCCTAACACAGTTCGTGAATATTCAACCTTGTAGGGCAGAGAACAAATTTTTTATGTATTCAAATTTCCGGGATTTCAAACGGCACTGTACTGATTTAATAAAAACTGAGATATTACGTCAATTTTCGCAAATACCCACTAATATTTCCATCCGTGAAATAACGCTTGATCCTACTACAAACAGTACTTGCAAATTGCTGGTGTCAGGTCGAACGAAGGCTTCGAAATAATTCATAATTTTTAAAGCATTTATTGAACATATTTATATTCATTTCATTAGCCTAATAACTATTCTATTTTCTATGTACACATATCAATGTATTCCATGCTCAATCTACTATATACTATTTAAATACCTACTAATTATCTATATTTGTGTTTTGGCAGTACAGAATTGAGTGAAATCATAAGAACATAAATGGCAGTTGTGCAAATGGCTTGACATATTAAAATTTTCCTAATACCTAATCATGTATACAGCATTCTTAGAAATTTGAATCATCCATTTTTAAACATCACAAAGTCCCTCTCATTAAAAAGTTAAAAGTTCAAATTCATTATAGCATTAGTAGCACACAGTTCATACGAGATTGTGCGTGAGCGTGAGAGCACAGCACAGCACAGCATACATACACGCACACACACATACATATACGCACGAGTATGTCCGTACTGATACATGTACGAGCGTGTAGCCCGTGTGCGCGTGCGCCTGTTCAGGATCCACTGCCGATACATGGCCATACGAGTATACTCGGACGAATAAACACGTACATACATAGTTTGTATTGCAATAATTGATAGTCGTATGTATTATAGTTATTTGTATTAGTTTTGAGTCAAGGCACATTATACGAGTCAATTATAATTAAGAAACCTGTATTAGTATGTATAAATAGACTTGAGAAATATATAAATGCAAGTTTTGATTTAAATTCAAGAATTTTTATATTAATTTCACGCACATTTAGATACACATAAATAAGCTAAACACATTGGCTTGGGTTTTCAAATAGTAGATTTAAATATCCTATTATTTATTATTTATTATGTAAGCATTAGAATTGAATCTTTTGTCATTTTAATACTCAAAAGACTCAAAACGTCTCGTTTTCATTTTATTGTCGTTTCAGCAATACCTTTTTCTGAGGATTCCAATGGAAATCGAGTTTCCATTTGGAGAAATCTATACTAGGTACTTAATTGGTTTTTGGCACATACATTTATTGAAATAGCCATGCAGCGGACCTGCGGAAACGGAAAATAACCTATAATCTAACCTTAACCTAACCTAAATACTAGGTATAATAGTTTATTCAGAAGACTAGCGGAACCATGAAAACCAAAGCTATAGAGGTACTTTTTTGTTCTGTCCAAATGAAAAACAGCTATTTTGAAGCCTGAAAATATCTTACGGAGCAGAGCAGAATATTTGGGCGAAAACTTGTCCTTAATTTTTAAATTTAGTTATTGTACCGTCCATCCATTATGTCCCCATTACCCTCCTTGTTCGCAATGTCACTCGAGTCATCTCCATTGGTGTCGTCGTAGTACTCTTCTTCAAATTCTTCGACAATAGTCGTGATTTTCTTCTTAACGCCGTGGTCCTCTTTGATTTCCTCGGTTCGATTGGTATGGGTCGCTGTTCTAATGGGGTCATGGACTGAGTGTGAGCCGTGTCCCTGTCTATTTTCGGATTCAGATTTTTCTAAGATAGTCGTTGTAGTTGTTTTAGCCACGAAATGACTATGGTGACCGCCACCACCGTGGGAATCGGTCGATTTCAAATTGGCAGGACCTGTTGCCGGAATTCTTCCGACGAGGCTTGTTTCTTCGCTGGATTGGTTTTTCATCGGTTGACTCGACGTGTGTTGAGATGTTCAAATTTTTCCTGGTTTTCAAATGTCCGTGGTGATCGGATTCAGTTGGTAAATGACCTGTTGAGCTGGTATCGTCTTTGTAACTGGATCCGGATAAATGCTGTGATTTACCGGAGCTGGTATCGCCGGATCCGATCCTACGGCTTGAACTTGTACTAGTTGTATTCTTTCTTGAGGTTCTTGAATAACCTTGCTTACCAGGTTCTTTAATGCGTCCAGCTAAACTTGTGTCATCAGTGTGACCGGATCCGGTGATACGGACTGATTCCTCTGGCCCTCCAGATTTACTAGATTCGGTAACACGATGACTTGAGGTCGAGGTAGTATTCTTCCGGGTAGTTCTGCCATGGACACGTTCACCTGGTTCCCTTATATGACCAGTGGCGCTTGTTTCTTCAGTGAAACGGGATCCTCCCAAGTGCTGCGATTTACCAGATTCAAGTGAGGTTCCAGATTCACCGGATTCGGTTACCGTGGAAGATGAGGTCGTGGTATTCTTTCGTGTTGTTCTAGTACGACCTCGTTTATTGGGATCTCGAATTCGGCCCGCTAAGCTCATTTCTTCTTCAGAATAATCGAATCCGGTAATATAGTCTGATTCAATTGGTTCGTCTGATTCGTCAGATTCTCTAACTTCCGAAGTTGAAGTTACGTTTTTCCTGGAAGTTTTAGAATGTCTAAGACCATCGGATTTACTGGGTTCTCCTAATTCGCCAGATTGCTCAATTTCAGTGGTTACGGTAGTATTTTTCCGAGTTTTAGAATGGCTACGATGATGACCGGATCCTGGGATTTCACCTGATTCTAGTATTTCGCCGCTGGTACCTGCTTCACCGGATGCTCCTTGGCCCGATTGCTCAATATCGGTGGTTGTGGTCGTATTTTTTCGTGTTGAATCTCCGCGTTCTCCAGCTTGGCCTTGGGAAGATGCTGTGGTAGTTGTAGGCTCGGTAGTAGTTGTGGTGGTTGGAGTAGGCTTCGGGGTTGTTGTGGTGGTTGTAGTGGGTTTCGTGGTTGTGGTTGTCGTCGGTTTCGGGGTTGTGGTGGTGGTTGTCGTTGGTTTCGGGGTTGTGGTGGTGGTTGTCGTTGGTTTCGGGGTTGTGGTGGTGGTTGTAGTTGTAGTTGGCTTACGGGTAGTGGTCGTGGTAGCTTCCGTGGTTGTAGTCGGTTTAGGGGTTGTAGTGGTAGGCGGAGTTGTCTGTCGTTCATTTGTCCTTATTGTGTCATCAATTATTGTGTCCGTCATAGTAGTTACAGTTGCTGTTGGAATATCTTCGTCACTGGTATCGGTTATAGTAGAGGTAGAAGTATTAGTTGAAGTTTTGACGGCGGCTACTGATGGCTCCTCTTGCCTGAAAGTTTACGTATTCAAAAATTAGTAAAAATATTTCAACATTATTCGGCAAAAACGACACCACAAAGCTTCTAAATTCTACTCTCAAAATTACGTGCGGTACACCATACCAACCAAAAATTTCTATTCTACACGCTGTACGAGTACAGTACAGATACGAACCAAAATGACCGTAACCAAACACCAAGGACCAAAAACCAAAACCAAAATACGCCTTGAAAATTTCAAAAAATTCTACGAAGATAAACAAAAATTACGTCCAAAAACAAGCCAAACGATTCAATACAGTACGAATTGTACAAAACGACAAACGAGCGATGATAAACGATTTATTGCATCTCTTACCCTTGTATGAATCTCTGAATTTTCGGAAATTCGTTGATGGATTACCGAAATTAATTGGGAATAGAAAAAAGAAGAATATATTTAGAATTTGGATTTTTCAAATTCATACATATTACCTACACATTACGAATGCCAAACTACAAACGACAACGACGATGGGTTAAAATAATTTTAGTAAAAAATTGTGAAATCAAGTATAACTCAAAAGTTCTTGCGTTGCTTCTAACAAAATTTGGTCTAAGCAGCTCCAAACACAATACTTCAAATTATACCTAGGTACTAAATTATGACCTGAACCATCGAAGAAATTATTTAGAATTTGGATTTTAAAATTCGTAAATACTACCTATACAAATTACGAATGCCAAACTACAAACGACGACGACGATGGGTTAAAATAATTTTAGTAAAAAATTGTGAAATTAAATATAACTCAAAAAGTTCTTGCGTTGCTTCTAACAAAATTTGGTCTAAACAGCTCCAACCAAACACAATACTTCAAATTATACCTACTAAATTATGACCTGAACCAACCAAAGAAATCGAAGAATACTGCAAAATCGAAATTAATAAATTAATAAAAATAGAATGAAAAAGCACAATAAAAATATACGCAGCCATGGCATGTCCAAATTAGCCACTAAAGTAAGTGCTTGTGCTTATAACCGCTATGTTAGTAATAACCACCCATGCAAAAAATTCTTTGATTTAAAGTTAAAATGCTACCTTTTGAGAGTTAGTGTGCGTGAGAAGGCAAAGTCCATAATAAGGCAATTAAGTGAGGGAGGGACTTATAGGTACAAAATTGTGAATTATTACTTTAATTAAATTTTTTAATTAGGAAATAAGTACTAATAAAATTGTGCATGGGAGGAAGTGGACTAGGATTCGATAGAAATATGTAGAAGAGGTCGTTGGTGCACCTGAGTCAGTCTCATAATCATAAAATGAAGTTAGTTGCTTGTCGTTGCCACCAAGTTCTGGAGCAGTGATTTTAAGCATTCCACAAAAAGGAGAGAAAAGACCAAACAAAGTTCCAAAACCCAGATGTTAATTGTTGATTCTCAATTAAATACCCTCGGATGATTTAAAATATTTACAGAAAAAGTATAATAAAAAGGTTGTTTACTTTTTACAAGGTCCAATATTGACAGCCGTAACTGCCTGATCATTCAAATCAATGGGATCCGGCCCTTGAATCCGGAGCGTGTGGATACAACCCACGAAACTATCACTGTATTTCCCTTGAGTCATTCCTCGGGGATTTGGGGCTCCGCCCAGAAATATATTGCCTTGAGTATTGAGCATTTGGGTCAGGCCACGACTTCGCCCGCTTTTAACTGGGCCGCCGTCAATTTCAATACTTCCTACTGTGCCTTGGCGTCGAAGGACCACCTAATAGTCAGATACCACGGTCAATTAACTTTATTCCTATTGACCCTTGCGACCAAATACTAATGCTTGACGTTACCAAATGCTTCTTGTCATCATTGACGATTTCATCGGACAGCACTCGACCTTCGCCATCACCCAAATCCCAGGTAAACTCGACTCGGCCTTCGTCCAGGCCAACAGAGATGTAATCAGACGGCAGGAGGTCAGTAGGGTTCTGACCATGCCAGAAAATAAGCCCGTAATTACT
>VNWX01002743.1:0-11464 GCA_009869905.1 Ceratophysella communis | reverse complement strand
GAGAATGATGCCTCGTCGGCCGACTCGAATAGATCGACTCGTAAATTATACCAGGAACAATTAGTAATTTCGATACCTGCCACGTCAGTTTAGTTTTCGTTTGACTACTAGCAAAACTACATAAAATATCATAAATCATAACAAAGACGAACATATTAGAAGCTGTAAATCGATGAAATACCAAGAAAACCGTTAAGATTGAGAAGCAACATTTAGTTCTGAAAACGGTACTTAAACCATGTCCCCGAAGTAGCCGTACAAATTTCGATTTCCAATAATTTGATATTTGTTTTAATTAAAGTAAGGTTACTTAGACTCAAATTGTTCGCGCTGAGCTGGGCTTCAAAACGAGCCTAAACAACATAACCTTAAATAACTTAACCTAAGTAAAGTTATAGAGCTACAAAGATCCGTGTTCGGACAAGACATGTGTGTGTGTGTACCCTGAAAATTATGCTTAAGTTTAACGTCGTTTGAAATTTTGAGTTATAGAATTTTTATTATACGACATCTAATTCGCTTGAGCCCTTAGTTACGCATACATTCAAGAATTGAAACTCAAGTCTTATTTTAAATTAAATACATGTGCGAACAATAGACTGCACCTTGAAAATCTGGAAATTGTCTTAAAACAATAAGGAAAAATGTGGTATAATGCAATATCCTGCACTATTGCACTAACCACTTTCATAAACCGATTTACGCAAAATCTTCCGTTTGCTGTGCCTATGTATGCGCCTTCCGCCAAGCAATGCTATTATTGTTGCATCGATTTTCTTCGCATTACAAACCCCTTGCATCACATGCCAAATTCTCGCATGCTAAACCCGTTATGCATAAAACTACCGTGTACATGACAAGTTTAGCCTGAACTCCACATGCCCAATTCCTAACTTAAGTCTGATACCCACTGAGTATGACAAAACATGCGCTATGTGCATCACGCTAAACAGCCTACTCATCGTTCCATGCGGAATGTTCTAGACGAGCGGGGACCGCCATCTATGCGCAGTGAGTTTAATACGAAGACGACTTGTCGCATTTGGTAGCGTTAAAGCAAGCAGAGCTTACATGTTATTTATGCGGGAAGTGTAGTGCGTCTCTTGAAGCCAAGTACATAATTACTATGCCGTCGCCTCGTCTGCACGCACATCCAAGCAGCGGAGCATTTTTCACATTCTCCTTCTCAGTCAACTTTTGTCTTTTGTGTGGAGTTCTCCAGTTCGAAGCTGACCACGAAGATTGACCTTTGACCCACTGCGGATCTTTTCAACGTCGCCACTACTGTTGTCCCGTGACCTCGTTGTAGACGCAAATCTACGACCTTTCACATCACCTCAGTCATCATGACTCAGACGTAAGCCATTTTAAATTGTTATTTCCTGTTGAACAACTCGGTGTGTCTTTGTTGCTGTGGATAAAGAAGCATGCTCCATGTCCCCTCCCTGTTCTAATAAACGCAGTATTTAGCAATATCAAATTAGTAAACAATGAATTATGTTCGCTAATCGGTCAAATGATAACTGATCGGTCGATGCTTACCGTTAATACAGCGTGCAACGTGCAACCGGCGCGGCGTAATTTCCAATATCATTGATCATTGCCATGAAATGTTAAACGCGTGTTGACCAGCGTCAGCGATTTAAGTGGCGGGCAGTGGGCACTATCAGAATCACGTTATTTTATTCACTATTTACAAACCGTAAACCGTAACTCACTTATTTCTATAATTTTGATGCTTAGATTTACTCCAACGGTGAAATGGGCCCAGGCCAACAACCTAGTATTCCTCACCTTCTGCGTAGAAGACTGTAAGAATCCGACCGTGAAGTTTGAGACGAACAGTGTCTATTTCCGTGGAGTTGGTGGACCGGAAAACAAGGACTTCGAACTCACAATTGAATTGAATGGTGAAATTGACCCTGCCACCTCGGAGTATGAAGCCAAGGCACGGGAAATCACTGCTGTCCTCAAGAAAACTAAAGAGGGTTACTGGTCACGCCTCCCTAAAACTACACAGAAGCTTCATTGTGCTCAAAATAGACTTCAGCAAATGGAAGGATGAAAATGAGTCAGATGATGAGGCTGAGGGCGGGTTCCCTGGTGGAATGGGCGGTATGGGTGGCATGCCTGGAATGGGTGGTATGGGAGGAATGGGCGGTATGGGAGGCATGGGTGGTATGGGAGGCATGGGCGGTGACATGGACTTCGAGAAGGTAATTGAATAAACTGATATAATTTAAAATTGATCTCACGGTAACTGTTAAACGCTCTAAAATACAAAATACTAACACCAAAATATTTCTAATTTTCCATCAGATGATGAAGGACATGGGAGGACTGGGTGCGGCAGGAGCTAAACCCGGGTTTGACGACATGAATGACGAGACAGATTCGGATGACGATGAAGCCCTTCCCGAACTCGAGTAGAGCGAATGGCATCTATAATTATATACGTTACAAAAAATCTTCATCTCACATATACATTCTTTTCTAGTTACACAATGTTCTTTGTAATAATGAAAAAACAAAAATCTGGAAATCCCAATTCCGGTCAAAATAATGTAATAAAATAACTGCAATCGTCTCCTGGGGACTAAAGCCACACAGACAAACCCTTTTGTGTACCAATCTCCTTGTTAGCCTTCGACTGGGTTTCCAATAAAAACAAAAAAAAATTACGTTGATACACTTCCGGTACAAATGTGTTTTGAGTTGACTTATTGTAATGGACAAAACTTTTAAAATAACGGGCGTTTAGCCATTTCAAGTTGAATATTTTTGGTTTATTTTTCATACAATTCTTATTTAAAGGTTTCATTTACTATCGTTCACAGTAATAATAAGTGTTTTATAATCATGTGTTACTCTCTCCTTGGTTTCCAATAAAAACAAAAAAAATTACGTTGATACACTTCCGGTACAAATGTGTTTTGAGTTGGCTTGTTTTAATGGATAAAACTTTTAAAATAACGGGCAGTTAGCCATTTCAAGTTGTTATTTTTGGTTTATTTTTCATACAATTCTTATTTAAAGGTTTCATTTACTATCGTTCACAGTAATAATAAGTGTTTTATAATCATGTGTTACTCTCTCCTGTCGCTCCCGCTGCGCTGGCCGACACGAAAGAACTTGTCTATTTACAATAATATTTTTTCTCTCCAACAACAATGCTCTCGTCACACACGTTACGTATTTTATTTTTGTAATGCTCGTATTCGTGGAATTTTCTCAGCTTTTTTTTACTGTTTTTATTTCGTATAATATTTATGGTTTTACACGTTTGACCATTTATTTTTAAACATTCTTTGAGAAGGTATATGCCGCATGCTCATTATTATGTAAATGATTTGGGCAGGAGTTATTTAACGTTATTTAAAGGGTCTAGCAGACCTTTGAAGGTGGTTAGGGTACATGTTCGTTCACGGTAGTAAGAGCAGATTTTGAAGTTTCGAAGATGTGGGTGGATTTTAAACTGGGAATTTTACGTTTTGACTTGCATTGTTATATACTGATATTATTGGAGGAGGTGTGCTTTTCTTGGGGGGTTTTTCACAAGTTAATTATCGGAACCATCTCCATAATCTCGTTTGCCCACGTTGACACGATCTGGAGCTGATGTGGTATTGAAGCCCAAGATTCTTGCGTCAACCTTTTGCATCTTTCCCTTCTTTCCTTTCTTGCCTTTGACCTAAAAGTTAAAATAGCAGTTATAGTTATAGTACTACGAATTCTTTATTCAATATCGTATGTATGGTTGGTCAAATGATGCGAGCGCTTACCTCTTGAAACTCTGCAGTAGGCGGATTGACCGCCGAAGCTGGACGGCACAAGTTATCTTCAAAATTGACTCCTTCCACGTCTTTTCCCTTACGAGCCTTATTCCAACGAGAGCGACGCTCCAGGAAGCCTTTGCCAAACTCGCGAGCTTCTTTCCCGTCGCCAAGATACGATCTGCAAGGTTCAACGTCAAATGTCAGATACCATTTACCATCGAAGTGACATAGTTGACGGCACAAGTTATCTTCAAAATTGACTCCTTCCACGTCTTTTCCCTTACGAGCCTTATTCCAACGAGAGCGACGCTCCAGGAAGCCTTTGCCAAACTCCCGAGCTTCTTTCCCGTCGCCAAGATACGATCTACAAGGTTCAAAGTGAAATGTCAGATACCATTTACCATGGAAGTGACAGGTGAGAAAACAAAATCACCGAATACCTTACCTAATATAGTCATTAACTTCAAAGGGAGACTCGACCTCCTTGAGGAAGCTAATAAAAGTGGGCACGTCGACATTTCCACCGCCGATGCCCTGAACCGTGTCATAACACCAGCGTGTGAACTCATCTCCGGGAGTTGGCTGAGACTGGGAGTGACCATGGGAGGGGGATTGGTGTTTGGCCATATTTACTCCATGATCTTGAAACATTTTCAAGAAAGGGTCGTCTGCTTCTTTGGTCCGCTTCTGAGTGGACTGTCTATTGCTGGCATTATTCGCGGGTGCCGTGGTATGGTTATTGCTCGAGTTCTTACTCAATTTTCCCACGTCTTCCCAGACACCGCCTTGAGATCAGAAGGTAATTTGTTTAGCATTATATTGGCCATCTGCTAATAATAAATATCCGATCCAACTACGACATTTTTTCGAGAAGCCTTACCATTGGTCTTAGGCGCTGACCCAGAGCTCGGTGCATTCAATGATGCTCGATTTGCCCAGGTCAAACTTGATGACCAAGCCTGTTGAACCTGAGTGTTGTGCTGTATGATGGCCTGTCGCTCGCGCTTACTTTGCTGAACCTAAGTTCCCAATAATCACGTTTAATTTCGACACAGAATTTGAACTTTGAAATGAAATTTATTAGGCCGAGGACGAAAGCCCATACCATTTCGGCTGTTGCTTGTTCTTCAGCCTGAATTTCGGCCAAGCTCTTGATAGATGTCTTTTGAGGTGGCGTAGTCTGAGCCCATTTGAGACTAATTCCGCCCGCAGCTGCGGAAGCCTTTGCTTGCTGTTGCTGTTGAACCCTTTGCTGTTGTTCTTGCATTTTTTTCATAGCCTGAAGTTTCAAGTTTTCTTCACGTTCCTTGGCGGATTCTTCTTCTTGGATTTCACGAAGAGAGCGAGCTTGTGGAAAGTGGGATAATAACAGGGGCAGCGGTCTGTGCAGCATTCCAGGAGAATTTCTGTTGTTCAAGAGACTGTTGTTTCTTCTGCTGTTCAAGAGCTTGTTGTTTTTGTTGCTGTTCGAGTGCTTGTTGCTTCTGTTGTTGTTCGAGCTGAAGTCGGCGTTGTTGTTGCTTTTGTTCTTCAAGTTCGAGTTGATGACGGCGTTGTTGTTCTTCTCGTTCCAACTGTTCTCTCTGTTGCTGTTGTTGCTTTTCAAATCGCAGTTGCTCTGCTCGCTGCTGCTCGGCACGTTGCTGTTCAGCTCTTTGTTGCTCTGCTCGCTGTTGCTCGAGCCTCTGCTGCTCCAGAAGCTCTTGCTCAGCTTGTCTACGAGCCAATTCTTGTTGCTGACGTTGTTGCTGGAGAATGAGTTCTTTTTGTCGAGCCATTTCTTCTGCCTGCTGTTGTAATGAGTTCGGCTTGTTTCTTCTGTTGGAGTAGGTAGTGCTCCTAGTAAGTCAAAATTAGAATCACAAATTAAGTTTCAGAAAAATTATCCACAATCAAATCTTGTTTTGAATTGGTAAGTTGGTAGTTGGTACAGTACGTACCTCAAGTGCCTTCCGTTTCTTTTCCTCTTCCATTTCCAGCCGCTTCTGTTCTTCTAGCCTCTTTCGTATTCTCCTCTTCTTCTAAAAATCGCTTACGTTCAAGCTCTTTCTCTTCTTCCAGCTTCTTACGACGAAGCTGTTCGTCCTCTACCTTTTTACGCCGAAGGAGTTCATCCTAGTCACGAATAATGTTTCGAAATCGTTAGTAGTTTCCGGAAGTATGACCTTCACATTCTTTGGGAATAAATATGCTTACCTGAGCCTGACGCTGGAATAAGGCTTGGAGGTGTTCGATAGGATTAGCGTCATGATGCATTGATGCCAGCATTCTTGACCATATTGAGCAGCATCTGAGCTTGGAGTTGGGCTTGGGCAGCTGTAGCAGGACCCTGAGGACCATTCAACCCTGGCTGTTGTTGATGATGACCTGCTTTCCAGGGTTCTTCTTCCTTGCGACCTCCACCAGGAGCTTGACCTTGTATCAAGCTGTAAAATACAACAACACGTTATCAATTGTAACTAAATAAAGGTTGCTTCATACTATAATCAAGAAATCTTACTTCAGCAAAAACTGCTGCTGTTCTCTGAGAGCGTTTTGCTGTAAGAGTTGTTGTCTCTGATACTGGGCTTGGGCTTGAATACTTGGATCTGAGGCACTTGAGATGGGTTCCTAATGAAAATGAAGTACGGGGCAAAATTAGACCGTGACATGACACAAGTTGTGTATCACAAGCAATGCAAATACAAGGTATATAATTTGGGTAGCTTAGAATAAGCTAAGAAATAACACTTGTAAAAGAATGTATTCTCTTTCTCTTCTGTCATTTAGCATTAAAAACTTACCCCGGCCAAGGGAAGAGGAGGTGGAATAGGGCTGGTATGACCGGTTTCGAATGGATTTCTGCTGTACAGATTCCCCATTTCACTTAGCGTAATGAAAACTCGGTCACATTCTCGCCGGAGCAGAAGTCCGCCAGAGAAATAGCCTTGATTGAGCCAGAGTAACATTTCGGTCGTAGCAAATGGACCTTGGACATTCCCCTGTGGATCCCGGTAGAACCAAATGTCCGGGGAGCCAACATGGGCAGGAGGTTGGGGCTGTTGGTGAGTGACATGTGGGGCTGCTGAGGGAATTACGGAGCTTGGAAGGAGATTGGAATCATTGTGAGACGCCAGATGTTGGCCCAGGTTCCGATGATGGGTGAGGGAGGAAGCATGAGCTCGATTTGCATCTTCTTCGATCAGTTTAGAGACTAAACTGTCTGCTTCTTCCGTCATGCTGAAAAATGATGATCAAAAATTANCTTGGAAGGAGATTGGAATCATTGTGAGACGCCAGATGTTGGCCCAGGTTCCGATGATGGGTGAGGGAGGAAGCATGAGCTCGATTCGCATCTTCTTCGATCAGTTTAGAAACTAAACTGTCTGCTTCTTCCGTCATGCTGAAAAATGATGATCAAAAATTAGTTTTTTCGAGTTTTATATAATATTATTATTTTCAAGCTTGAAATTACCTATAATAAGGATCCTCCTCAGTATTCAGGAAGTGCTTATTAGGTTGCTGCTGTGAATGCTGCTGACGGTTTTGCAGAGCCTCGAAGACACTCTTGAGCTCACCAAGTCCCGGATGTTCCACCTCCGGTGCTTTGACCTGAGCTGGGGCCGGGGGAGAGGGTTCAGTGGGTTTTACACGATTTGTGTCATTCGTACTGTTCGCTGAACTGTACTTGTCAAGACTGGGCTCCAGTGTCCCTGGTCGATAGCCCGTTGACGACGCCGGGTTGGTTGCTTTAAAGTTCTTTTCAGCCGGAAGCAACTCTTCAGGCTCCTCCTCCTCTTTCAAAGAGGTAGAAATCACAGACTTTTTGTCGCTCCGTTCCGGCGTACGCTTTTGTACTATCGAAATGAATAAAAATGTATTTTTTTCAAGACTCACCAACAATCATTGGTGTATTCAAAGCTTTTACTTACCTCTGTCACTTTGAGATCCATGAGAATCGCCATCACTCTTGACCTCTTTGCTCGGCTTCTCGAGCTCAACCCCACCCCCACCTCTCCGACTGATTTCAAAAGCATTCGTTTTTGAAGCGATGCTATAGCGATCGTCTTCAAGAAAGGCTCCGCCATCGTCACCAGGAGTGTCTTTCGCCCTATAGATGAATAAACATGAGCATACGGCCAAATACACAATTCGACTTTTTATCTACGAATATCAGGATGTTCTACATTACCATTCCGGAAGGTTGTCATGGGTTCCGTCATCACTCCAGCTTTTATGAACGCGACGGGAACTTGATCTTGAAGAGGGCGAATCTTCTTTCATCATCGCGCCTCCAGCGGGGTCGACGCCAACCGTCATCCGACTCCTCAAACCGTTGTTTACCATACGAGTCCGAATTCCGGTTCCTCCAATTTCCGCCGCCTCGAGAACTTCCGTCTTCTGGTGGTGAGGACCCAGTGGTGCCGCCCTGGCCATTCCGCTCTCTTTCGTTGGTTGCCCAACGAGTTGTCTCATGAGCACTCTAAAAGTAAGAGTTTTAAATCAGTGCCTGTCCTGACACATCATTCAGCTATCATCTAGAAGCTTACACTTACTTGCGAGCGTTCAAAAGTTCTCGTCCTGGAATACGAGCCGCTTCGTTCTTCTTCATCACTCGGTCTTCCAGGTGGAGCGTAATAACCACTACCACCACGTCCACGACCTCGACCCCGATCAAGTCCACCCCTTCCTCGCGGAATGTAGACTCCCCTGCTCACTGGTGATGTTCCAATGCCTCCTCCGCTGCTTCCTTGCCGAGATGATGACTCCGGCTGAGCAATGTGCCAAATTCGCTAAAAAAAAGGGGGAAAAATAATTAGCGAAATATAATTTTTTCCGATTAGTGAATGGTTTGTATTTGCATTATTATCGCAATTCCTTACCAATTCTTCCTCGGAAGGTTGCGAAAACGCAAGCGGTGGTTGCATCTTTTCGATGAAGAGCGTTCCATGGGCAAGCAGATACTCCGGCGGGGACAGGTTCTTGTCGTACAGCGTAAGAATTTCTTCACGCGTGTATCGATTTTCCGGGATCTTGAAACGATTGGGATTGTTCGGCGGTTTGTCATTCGACAAAGCCGAACCGGAGCCAGCCCCACTGCCTCCACCGCCGCTTCCCCCTTCAGATGACCGACCGGAATTCGAATTGTACGATGACCTCCGGTTCTCATCCTTGTCCCGTGACGTTTGGTGATGGTAAGAGGGCGGGTGGTGATGGTTTGAGTGATGCTGATGCTGGTACGAGTGATTCGAATTGGAGCGTCTCTCATCGCCTCCAATCGTCCCACCGCCGCCTCCGCTTCCGCTGCTCCAACCTCCTCCGCCACCACCGCCAGAACCAGAACGAGCCGAACCTGGATCACTTCCCCCAGTCGTGCTGTTGTCTGAGGACAGAGCACGAAGCCAGTCCGGTCCAAACTTCAACGACGCTTCCCCGATCTTCGACTGAATTGGCATTGTTGACGACATACTGCGGAAACAAATAAAATGCAGGTTAATAACATGTACTGTACTAAATAAACAATTACTTTTCTTTAAGAGTATGCGTATAGCTTGAAATTGAAGATATTATCTAAAATTCATCTGGTATCTGTCTCAAGTAGAAATCATAGAAGGCTGATAATAGGAACAGATGTCTTAAGTACTTAATTCAATTCTATTTCAATGTTGAATCTCAACCAACAGGTACTTCATTTCTAGCATTTAAAAAAAAAAGCCAAAGGCACTTCACGCAAATTGAAATTCTAGCTAAAGCGCACGCTCAATAGTTAAATCAAGTTAACTTTAAACTTCAAACTTTAATACAAATAGCAGATATTCTATTTTACAATAGAATAACGATTTACGTTTTTAAAGCTGCACTTAAAGACGTTGGCTGGAATTTAAGATACTGCCCAACGGTTGGACTGGGACAGTATTGTAATTTGTAATCCAATGATAACACCCAAAACACGTGGACACATGACATTACGTTTTACGCACGAGGCATTACACGAGATTAAAATGATGTCATAGTCATAGCACAGCGCATTAATAGCCAATTCGCTTGGAGCAATACGGACAGTAAGCTGTAAGTTTACCTCTTGCTTGGCATTCCTTTCTTCCCAAAAGACTTGCTGAAGTTATTAGAAAGACCTGACCCGAGCTTGACCTCTAAGTAATTGGAATTAAGGATGTGGGAAATTCAAATGACACCTTGCGCGTGGGACAATATTGATAACACTTTTTTTGCACACTTTGATGTGATTGCTCTATAGCACTTTTGAAATGGACTTGGAACAAAAGAGTCCCTTGCCCTATAACACTGACCTGACCTGTGGAAACCCTTCGGATGGGCTGAACTGCCGGATTAATGGATTACTGGATTTTCAATTGAAGTTAAATTTGGTAGATTTATAAATTGGAAATTTGACCAAAGAAAAGCACACAATACTTCGAGGAGCTGACACACACACGAAACGAATACAACGAAACCAAGAAAAAAGGTGGAAGTAGTGACGAGCAGCGAATGGAGAAATACAGATTTTCAATGCTGAGGCACCAAACAAGCACAGTACCAGGCAAAAATTTCTGTGCTCTTTTTTACGTGTGTCTACAGCCACGAGCAGACTCACTCAACTGCGTCTGCGAATTACACACAAAACACTACCAAGGAACAGAGATGGGCATTCGTTTCACTTTTGCTGGTCTCGGGTTTGCTGCTTAGAAACGGCTGTAGGCGATTTAATTCGTTTTTATTACGTTTTCTCTAAATTGCTTTGTAAAAATTGTGTAATTCAGGATTTTATTACTACTTCAGGTGAATTGTAAAACTATTCGATTACGTTTTTTCATAGTGTAAATTACAGCGAATCATTGTGTTTTTTCACTACCCACATCCACACTAAAAGGTGACGAATGACGAAAATCCTCGATTTGATTAAATTAATTATCTGAAGGTTTTATTGTTTTCATAATCACTAAACTCATATTAAATCTACAGGATTTAAATCGTATTCTCAGCCAGAGCCAGACCAATACAATTATAGTCTAAAACTAAAAATGTCAGTATACCATAGTTACTTATAATTAGCTGTTATTAAGCCATAAAGCTTGAATGGATCCATTCAGGCTTTATGGATTGAACCAAGATACAAAGATCAAAGATATCATAATTATGTACTTTTAAAGTATAGCCTTGTTTGTTTGTAATGAATCGGGTGTCAATTCAGACCCTAAGCTTAATTACTGAGATAATCCAACTATTAAATAATTTTCGTGTGTAGGCAGCTTCTTCTTTCCAAATTTACACCAGAATTCAGTAATTATTATGCTTAGGCGCTCTATTAAAAGTTTTTCAGTTACGTAAGCCGCCTTTTCTTGCTACTATTATATGCTATATGGGAACGGACTCACATATTTTGAAATCCAATACATCACAACAGAACCAAAACAAAACATAACTAATTAATTTTCACATAAAAATAGTTGATAAGATTGTATTATAATTTTTAGATGGCTTATGATCAGAGTTTTGTTTTACGTTTTTGCCCTAGATCGACATTTTAATTACGATTAACTAGCCAGGAAAGTAATTAACCAACTATCATCCTTGAGTTGTCTTCTAATTGTAAGTAAAACTCAGCAGTAAATCTTACTTTATTTGAAAGAACTGAAATTGGAATTGGAAGACCTACGCTACCTTTTGAAAGAAGTGAATAATATGCCCAT
>VNWX01002742.1:0-11464 GCA_009869905.1 Ceratophysella communis | reverse complement strand
GAGTTGTGGTGCTTGCACATCTAAAAACGCCAACGGACGGACACCAAGACCATCCCAGTAGACCTTCTGGTCTAAAAAAGAGATTTAGATGTTTCATAGAATGAAATAAATAAATAAATAAGCAATAATTCCAGACAAAATTTGGATCCACTATTGGTACATTGGCAATGAAAAATTAAATAAATAGATTTATAAAATCAGGAGCAGGATACCATATTTATTATTTCGCTTTAACCTGGATTCTAGCAGAAAGAACAAGTTAATCCTCATTGAATTTCGGGGACGTCTGCTACAGATTCTTTATTCTACAACACCGTATATTTTAAATCATGTCTATTAAAATAATTGGGGGTCTTCTGCTTTCACTAGCCCTTACTATTGGCCAGATTTCTTGCCAAAGACGCGGTTCGGCTGCTGTCGCTACAGTGCATCAGCGCCTGAAAGAGCACTCCATTGCAGCCGCTCAATCTCCAGAACTACCCGCTTGGACAGGTCATATTGACAATTGTATCCGAACGCCGATTCCATCACGTGAAAAACATGGATTCAGCTTTGAACCATTCAACAAAAACGACGACAGCAGCACTAAAATTGGGATTTTGTACCGAATGGGACAATTTACAAATAATTTGCTCCGCTTTTTTGGCGGAGCACTCGGTCAAACTGGGACGGAACCAGCTGATGATCCAGCACCTGTACCTATTCCAAATGGAGATAGCGAATGGCCGATTCCAAGGTTCCCGGGATGTGCGCAGCCATCTTGTGTCGCTCCGGACTTTGCTTGGGTAAGATGGAATCAGCATCCAGTTAAATTGGTAACTAATCTGTTTTAATTCTTTCAGAGCTCACCATCCACGCTTCAAGGCGGAATCGATTACATGGATCTTGTTCTCTTACACAAGGACATGCCCAACATATTGTCAAACATTTTGAATCTTGGGAGGACCTACAATTCGTCTATCGACAATGCAAAGGCCTGTTTTCAGTTTCGCTTTGATTTCAATACCTTGATTCTCAACGCTATCGGATTCGGTAAAGTTTCAGAGGACATGAAATGTGTGACACATCCTAGTGGCCATTTCGCGCTTGATTGCGTTGCCAAATCAGGTAGGTGTTACTTTCCATTTTAAATGAACTTGATTTATTTAGCGAGAAATAATTATTTATATTGTTTGGACTCAGGTCTGGCCACAAGTATGTACATAATTCGATCAGATAAAACTTCGTACGCCTTGATTTTCCATTGCTGGAGTTCAGGTGAACAAACATGGGTCTTGTATGGAAGTCCCGCAGCAAAATACGAGCTGACAAATGATGCGAAATGGGATGCTTTGAGAAGCGTTGAGTCCTTGGGATTCAGTCCTTGTGACTACGAATTGATGGATTACAGTCAGTAGTGCAATCGCACATAAGAAACTATAGCGGCACTTTTACTAACTTGATTATAGCACGAATTTACGGAAACGTACAAGTTAATGTTATAACTCATATTAAATAGTACTTAATGTACGACATTGAATATTATAATTGAAATTAAATTCTTTCGATTTTTCAAAATTGGTTACTTCAAGTAACCTAAAATTTTGCAAATTAGCAATCAAAATTTGTTTTTAATTGAACTTCTATAACGCAAAAGTCGAACATAATAATTAGTTCATTTCAGGAATAAACTATGATTCAGAAGATCACCTGATTGCCTGTTGTTTTAGCATTATTAATCTCCGTAGTTTTCTAGTAGACAGGAAGGCCAAGTATGACAGATTTGATTAGATTGAGTTATGCATTGACAGGTACTCCTCGAAGTTACATAATGGATTTCATTGCGGAGGTACACACGATGATCTGGGTCAATTCTATTAGTTTTAATCCGGAGTCCTACCGTGTGTAGCAATTTTTTTTTATTTTTAACAATTTAAAAAACTGAGTGTTTTGCTAATGTCAGCTAAAAAACGGTATTAGAAAATTCAATACTTTGGAATCCGTCAACTGTATACTTCCGAAACTCTGGTAAACACATCAGGATACACTTAAAATAATTGCAACATGATATTAATGAATCGTCGTATGTACGTTCTAATTACGAGCTTAAATCCTCTACAGCCCAACTATTTAGTTGTCCACAGAAAAGATAAGAAACAATAAATAAGTTGATTGCATTTAAATTGACACACCTTTATCCTGGCCCAGATTGTGCTCCTGATAAATTTTACATTATTATTTTAATTTTTAAAAAACCCAATGAGACAGCTCAATTTAGCACGTGCAATGTGTAAATTGGCAGCTAAGCGCATGATAAGGGGTTTGATTAATTTTCTGTGTAAACATGGAATATTTTCCGATTATTTGAGCTAGTGTCCAGTATTCGGTACACACTAGACATTTATTTGCACCTAATCGAAAAATTTATCAAGAGTACAAGTTGCAATCCAACATAAAAATGATTAGCTACGTCAATTAAATGTAAATAATTTATTTATATTTACGGTTTTATATTTTTTCTGCACGTATGAACAGTGGGGACACACACTCTCATACTCGTGTCAACGACGTTTCTTCCACGATTCATTATTGGCATGCTGCAATAGTTAGAGCGTATTGCAGGTATTAACAGAATTTAAAATGGAATCTGAATGATTTTAAAATTTCAGTATAAAACCAATGAGTTAACCCTATTTTCAAACCAGTTTCTGTTTCAACGAATTTGAGATTAATCGCAACAGCCTTCGATCTCGTCACTAGAAAGCAGTATGGATTCAAAAACAGAGGTACATGACATGCCTTGCAACATTATGGCTAAAACTTAATTGTAAGCATGTGCAGTTGTCTAATGTTTTCGGTTTTGTTAAAACTCATTTTTAGAAAAATGGTCAAACGAATTTATCATTCGAACCAGATGACCTTGAGCAAGTAAAGGCTATCGCGGTCAATGTTGCTGGAAGCCCGACACCAGCAGTTGTATCAAGCAGTGATTCCGAACCAGGAGACGACCCTAAACGGGCACAATTTGGAAACCCTATAGAGTTTTTATTGTCATGCATAGCCATGTCCGTGGGGTTAGGTAAGTGCACATCAGCGCGGCAGGCATTCGTTAAGCGACAGCGACCAGCTTTTGAAAATATATCTATGTAGCTACCTTACTATTGAACTTAACCAAAATGCAGTTTGCCTTGACCATTTTTGCTGTTTTAGGAAATATCTGGAGATTTCCATTCATTGCACTGAAAAACGGTGGTGGGGCGTTCTTAATACCTTACCTAATAGTTTTGCTGATCATCGGTCGGCCTATTTATTACTTGGAAATGTGTCTTGGACAGGTACTATAAATATCAATTTTGTTTGCCCTGCCCAGACTTAATACAAGTGTAATTTTACAGTTTTCGAGTTCAGGACCAGTGAAAGTCTGGAACTTGGCACCCTTATTTAAAGGTTACTTCTTTAGTCCAGGCCAGCAATGAAATTTTTTTCTTAATTTTAAAGCTGATGAGTTCCCTTGATTGAACGGTTTCAGGAGTTGGGTACACAGTGACTTTCGCGACGTTCTGTCAAGTCTCGTACTATACAGTACTCATTAGCATAACCATTTTCTACCTTGCCTCGTCCTTCGCCTCAACATTACCATGGAGTGTTTGCAAAGAAGAATGGTTGGAAGGTCTCAATATGTCGTGTGCACAGAGGATTGGCGATGAAGCAAAATTATTTTTTGAGTGAGTTCTAAAGGATACTTAACAGTCGATGTACCAAACAACGGAACCTCCGAATAAGATTTGAATGCTGATGTTTCAGAAATGACGCCGTTCCACAATGGTCGAGCATAGCGGACGGAATAGGAACTCCGAATTGGCGTCTGAGCCTTACACTTCTACTAGCCTGGATCATTATCTGTGGAATACTCATCAAGGGCGTGGCCAGCTCCGGAAAGGTCGCATATTTCACGGCCTTGTTTCCTTACATCGTCCTAATCACGCTACTTGTTCGCGGCGTCACGCTGAAAGGAGCTGGTACGGGTATCAAAGAATTTCTCACTCCACAATGGGAGAAGCTCTATGATCCCAAGGTACGCTTCCTGATTTACCAATGATTCTCGGTTTCAAATACCTACAGAAAACCTTAAATATTACATTTTTAACATTGAATCCTCTCTACTAGGTTTGGTACGAAGCAGTTGGACAATGCTTCTTCTCGCTGACCGTCTCGTTCGGGCCTATCATAATGTTCTCGTCCTACAATTCATTCAGACATAATATTTACAGGTAAGGAATGTTGGGTAGTGCCTGCGTATTCTTCTGAACCCCCACAATGCGTACTTTATCAGGCTTCTGATCGTGACGTAGCATGCTCTTTCAAGTTATATCTGACCATCCTTCATTCCAATTTTTGAATTCAGCCTTTTCCTTCCGTCTGTGAACTTATATCCTAATTCCCAATGTTTCCAAGCCTTTCCAGAGTGTACCTTACTGCTCTCACTAAGAATATGTTGATTATTCCATGACCAGGGATGCGCTAATTATCAGTTTCATGGATACTCTGACAAGTCTTCTTGCTGGTATCACGGTTTTTTCGATTCTGGGTAAGTTGATTTTTAGCACAAGATAATTAGCGAAAACTTCCTGAAACTCGAATGAAGTCTACAATTACGTGAATATTGATTTCAGGCTATTTGGCTGATGCGTCAGGTAAATCGTTGCATTCTGCTACTCTAAATTACGCTTTTTAAAGTTTTAAAAAGTTTCAGCGGTTCAAAATAAAGTGACCATGTGCTAAAAGTCCTTCGGATGCTATTTAATAGGTAAACCGTTCCATGAAGTAGCTGAAAGTGGTGGAGTTGCTCTCGCGTTTATTGCATGTATGGGCTCGTAATTTTGACCTAGTGATTTACGTACAGAAGACGAATTGGCTTTTCATCGAAACTTCTTGATTTCTTATCTCAGATCCCGCAGCCTTGGCGGCTTTTGACTGGGCCCCACAGTTTTTTGCAGTTTTGTTCTTCCTGATGCTGTTTACGCTTGGACTGGGTAAACCCTTTTAAAATAGATTACTATTTTAAACGTTCCGGTTTTCTCCATTGTGACTATCAACGTGTTTCCATGCAATTGTAATATTCCAGGTAGTGCCACTTCTCTCGTTGCGACTGTCGTTACAATTATTCGTGACAAGTTCACGCAGTTCAAAGTCTGGCAAGTGACAATCGGCGTTTGCATTGTTGGCTATCTCTGCGGCTTGACATACATCACTCCTGGAGGAATGAAAATACTGGATCTGGTTGACAGCTTTGCAGCGAATTTCGTGGTCTACATTGCAGCAACCGTGGAAGTCACTGCAATTATGTACGTGTACGGCATGAAGAATCTCTGTGATGACATTGAGTTCATGTTGAATCGCAAAGTAGGAATATACTTTCGCATATGCTGGGGTTATGTGATACCAATTGGACTTCCAGCCATTTTGATTTACTGGGCTGCTACTTATAAGTCACCCATACCGAGAAGCAGCGGATACACCACAGGTTCACAAGGTAATTTACGTAATGAATAGTGCAGAATCGTGGAATTACGTTGGCTTGGCTTGCTTAAGATTAAAAAATTTTATGTGCACTTGATTGGATTTTTTAGTTGCCGGATGGCTCCTCTCCGGATTCGCATTGTCCTTCATTATAGCCTTCGGAATTCATTCTTTATTCAAGAGTAAGGTTCAAGGTGGATTAAGAGAGGTAAACATCCAACATCCTATATTAAAATATTTCAGTTATTGTCAAAACATTCGAGTTAACTGGTTTTCTGAAATAGAAACTCCGAGACCAAATGAAACCAAAAGAAGCTTGGGGACCGCTCCATCGGCAAGACAGAAATGACTGGATAGCTTTCAAAAAGTTAAAATAAACGTAAAGCTAATTTGACATAAAACAGCGCAGTTTCATTTCGAGTTACGGTTTATTTACTGCGTTACTTTGCGTTCCAATTCATTTATTGGAATTTAAAGGAGAATTCTTAATTTACAACGTCTGGACGTCAATAAAAATACTATGGGCTTGAATGGTCTTCTGTAACTTTTGTAAAATTCGCAGAGTTGTACTGAGATGTTATATTAAATCAGACAGCGTCAGTCGCGATGGTAGTAGTACTTGAGGCGATCCCAAAATATTAGAAGAAAAATGGAGTAAGGCCCAGACCGGAAGTAACCAGCGGAGAAGCCTTTGAGAAATGCTGTGGCTCCTTCCTGGCGGTAGACTTTCACAGTACAGTCGAATACTGAGCGATACAAGAGCCCTAAGAGTGTGCAAAAGCAGGTAAATTAAATATTTTAAATGCATTACCTCAAATTCTGTCAACCTTTTCCACAAGCGTCGACTCCTTGGTTGTACAAACGCGTAGCGACTAGGTCAACCGGAGCACAACACGCAGCCATAAAAAGTCCGGATGTGAAGCATCCGACAACTAGCGCAGTCCATGGGCGACCTGGGAACTGTAGTTTCATGAAATCTGAAAACATTTAGATAGAAAAATTTTATTTTGTATTCAAGGCTGTTTTTGGGAGCTGATTGTACAACCCTGGTTCCCATTGCTGAGCATATCTTACCAAGAGTAGCCTCGAAAGTGAGCAGCTGCGAAGCATTTGCTATGGCAATTCTTGGAATCATGCTGGATAGTTCCTCTCCAGAGTCCTCTGATCCCGTGTTTTTTGTAAATGGAGACTAAAGCACTTATCATTCCACGGTGCTGATGCTGATGGCCGACGGCTATTGAGATCTCATTTGCTTGGGACTGCAAATGCGTTTTGACCTGTTCGAAAGCAACAGAAATGTTAAATGCGTACTGTGAACTGTTTTGCACGAATCATAAGAAATCTGAGTGTAACGTGATTTCCCGAACCAGAAAAAATGGCGAGCATAGCACCCCGCCAATTGCACCGCAAAACAGCGTAATGCCGAAAGCTTTTGTAGAGCTCTTGGTTCCGTCTCTGTTGAGCGTGAGTCCTCGCTCGACCGCCATTTGATAAAGACCAAGTCTGGCAGAACAGAGGGCGAACTGGTAAATGGCAAATGGAACGACGCCTTTCTGTAGAGCCAGAATGCCGTCTTTCGTTCCGATTGTATACGCAGCGTGAAACACATTCCTTCAATTCAAAGATTAATGCGGTTAAAATGCTAATAGCTTGTGGAAATCGCAAAATATGCAGTGAATTAATTCTTTTCACTGATCTTGTGATCCGATTTCCATTTAAATATATATGTGCTTATACCTATAGTGTACGAAGTACATTCCGCGGGCCTGCAGTTCACCTTGAAGCTGCATCCGGATTTTCACAACTTCCAAAGGATTGCAAATTGCGCCGGCGGCGGCTGCCGCTGTGCCTCCAAGTATGAGATCCATTATATGTTTTGGTTAATATTGAGTTTCTATATGGAATCGAATGCTATTGCCTTTTACTACTGAAAACTCGCAAACTAACTCAATAAAAGCATGCAGTCAAATCCTCAACGTAAGCTAGAGGTAACAAATGTCAATGTCAAAGTATAGCACCCAAAACGAGATAAAGCTTAAAGCTGCTTGACTAGCAGATTACCATCGTGCTCAAAATCAGGCAAAGCGTGTCGTCACAGAACACTCCAATCAGGTATTTGCATCCAAGTACATTAATGATAGATTACAAATCCAAAGCGCCCTGAGCTTCATCAGCATAAAATACTTCCTATATACTAACAAAACTGGTAGTTAGTAGGTACAAGCATTAACATTGACCTTGCTACAACTTGAAAAACCACAATGACCGATTTGAGGCGTCACAATCACAGGCTTAAAAACATCAGAAATCAAGTTTAAAATAATGTTGTCGTACATTGTATTGTGGGTCTCTCATTTCTCGTCTCTTATTATTATTACCCAGTATGATCTTTAGTGCACTAGATGCTTGCTGAACTGAACTTGTTTCTCTGCTTCGGCCGAGTAAATATGAAGGAAAACGTGGACATGGAGGTTCTACCTCATTTCCAGTTCAGCTCTGGAAAATCCTTATCTCTGTTTCTGAGACACAAAAAAGCCAGCACAAAAGCGAGTATTCGTTCAGAAGTTGATGCTAATTTTACTAGAAAATTTGGTGAAACGAAATTGCTTTCTATAACGAGTTATAAGCTGAAAATTTAGCAAGATATTATTTGGATGAGTTGCTGAGCTTGTACCACCTCGGTTCGTTATTTGAGTCAAATTGGTGCAAGCAAATTCAGGGTCCCTCCATCTTGAAGATGCCATCCACGAGTGGCGAGATCTTAATCTCGGATGCACGAATACCTTCTGGACAGCCAATGCGCATGAATCGATTAACACTTCCGGCGGTCAGAATAATTGCGTCTGGCTCCATCTGCATAAGAATGGTATCTCGGTTGACAGCTCGAAGATCCACTTCGACTAGGATGCCGGTCGTCTTTCCTGCCACAGTGGAGACAGTACCTAGGATGTTCTGTCCCTTGACAACATAGCCGTGAAGAACATGAATACCTTCCAGCGGATAGGTTACCGTGCTTGGGAAAGTTTCCTTGCGAGGAGTAAGGGCCTTCCTGAAAACAAGGTAGGTGTGGCTTTATTTCAAATTGAAGCATTCGTGCTTGATTACAAAAAGCCTAACTCACGCTTCAACAGCACCATCGCTTTTTTGCTCCAGTCGCATGACTTGACCTGAGTTCGTGTAGCGCTGAATATCTTCTTGGAATGCCGAGATTCCTTCGTCATACGTGTCCATTTCACGAAGATACTTGTTCAGGGCTGTCTGGAAATTCAGCCAGTACAAGTTCCATTCCGGCGTGCAAGGAAAAGCGTCACAAATAGGAATTTCCGGCTGAATTGGAGTCTTGAAATGAGACAACGGAGATTGCGTTTCCTTAGCCATCCGTGTAGAATTCAAGGCCTCAGCAGGGTCAAGCTTGACCTCAGAGGATGACGAAGCTGGCGGAATAAAGTGAATGACTGTTAAAGTTGGCTTGTTCTGTTCGGCAATTAATTGAGCGGATTCATCTTTAGACATCGCACTTGCTTCGCCCAATTCAAGAACTTTCGAGGAAACGGACATCGGCTCGGGCTCAAGGCAGAGAGTTTGGTTGCCTTCAAAAGTCGACTTGGCCTCGGTCAAAGAAGTTTCACTAGCTTTCGGACTATGAACCTTATGTGAAGTCGAAACCATGAAGATATTTAACAGTCCAGGGGCGGCGGCGACATCCAGGCTCTTGGGCGATACTGTCCCAGGATCAACGTTGCTTCGCTGCGTGTTCCGAGAAGCGCGAGCTTTCAATTGACTTGCAATGGTGGGGTTCAGAAAGTTGGAGACTTCTTTTCGCTCTGCCACTTCTGGGAGACGCAGAGGGATCGGTTTCGGCCTAGCTAAACCGGCTCTTACCGATGGTTTGATTTTAAGGTTAGATTGTTCCTGAAATTTCGTATTTCGGGAAAATCGTTGAGGATTTTGCTCATCTGAGGTCGAGACAAGAGCAGGATTTTCACTTTTTGTCCCAGTTGAACTTGTACGAGGACTTGGACGAGGACTTGGACGAGGACTGAGACTGGGGTTGTTAGCAATTTTCGTATTTTTTGTCTTCCGCATGAGACTTGGACGAGGACTGGGACTAGGACTTTCTCTAGCCTTAAAGTTTGCGGTCTTCTTGTGTATCTGTACGGGAGTTTGACTGACCAGTGCTTTAGCCTTTGTTTTCGTTTGAGCAGGACCCGACGAAGCCTTCGCGTTGATCAGCGTTTTTCGCGTTGGACTGGGACTTAGGCTTATTACCCCCATGGATTTTCCATTTGAGCTCCTCGTTGGACTTGGACTCGGGATTCTGTAGTTCTCCGATTTGATTTCTTCTTTCCGCGACGTGCTACGACCCACGGTAATGGAAGCAGTGACTTTTGCATTTGAATTTTGTTCAGGACTGGAAATGGACGCAGCTTTAAGTTTAGATGCCTCGTACTGGATTCTTAAAATGTCTGAAACCTTTGGGTTTTTCTGATTTACTCCATCAATTCGAGACTTCCGCGGAGTCGTATTCGGGCCAAATGATCGGAAGTCTTTCATCTGCAATTTTCCTCGCTTCGGAGTCGGCTTTGGAGATGAAGATGTTGTGGACTTACGTGATTCCGAAAATTTGACTTTCTGGGTACTCTTTGAAATAGCGTTGGTGACAGCTGTACCCTTACCAGTCTTTAGGCTGGGAGGAACGACAGATGCTTGAACAGTCGAAGACTTGCTTGGAATAGATTCGGACGGAGGAGCTTCATCTGATTTGTATTCATAGGTATATGTTTTCGACAGAGCGCCGTCTGTCCGAACGAAAGTAGCTTCCACTGGGGTCGGCTCAGTTGAAGTTTGAGTACCTTCCATTTCTGAAATCAATGTATAATTTTTATGTAAATACATAGGTCACAAAACGCAATGCATTTTAACGTAACATGTTTGGGACATGGAACTCTGAACTGCTTTTTAAAGCGTTGCTAGAAATTTAATGGTTTACTTACCAACGGATGTAAGGATCAATAAATCGACTTGCAAAACTGATGACAAACTACTTGGCGAATTTGAAATTTAGGACGAGTAATTCTGGAAATGGATTTTAAAATACAACTTTCAAAGTATTTATTCTTCGCTGGTAAATTTAAAAAAAAAACGTATCAGCAATCTGCAAAAACAACTCTCAGAATTAGGTGTCGTTGCTAAGGCAACATAATTTGAAGTTTAAGCTGCGCCTGCAGGAGAAACCGACTAAAAAGAACGCTATCAGCACAGATCACGCGGTCGCGGCATTCGCATTTCGCATTGCGTGTCAAAATATTACATTGCTCAGTTTCATAGCTGCGGTAATACATAGCGCCGACTACATCAGTGAAAGTTCCTGAATGAGAAGTGTGGAACTCGTGGTGATATGATATTAAATAGTTAAGTGTTACTAAATCCAAAGAAAGTTTGATTTTGTAGGAAGTATCGATTATTGCCAAAATCTTTTATTTTTAATACCATACTACATGTATTTCTCAGCACTGGAAATAATTTGTAAATGCAATTGGTTCTCGTGGCTGCATAGTCAAAGGCGTGTTCACTTTGAAATTTTACCGGTAACTTTTAACAAGTGTACGATTACAGAGTTGAAACAACATTTATGACTAAGGACGAAAAATTCTCGTAGGTATTTACGTAAATATTATATTGTTGCTTAACTAATCTTATGTTACAAATTTAAGTCTATGCATTCAAATAAAATTGTACTCTTAATTTAGATTAAACCGGAAGTATAGACCGACTATACCTGATTTCGGAGCCACAGTCTGGAATATCTGAAAACTAAATACAGCGAGTTCAGAATTGTTTTAATCAACGCAGCATCAGCATTACCTAAACTCTGAAGCCACCGTTTCAAATAAATTAGATCGGCATGAATCCTGCTTCGAACCAAGCTCCATTTTAGGAAACTACATTTCCAAACGTACAACTC